>JACFYI010003769.1:10647-21178 GCA_014898755.1 Handroanthus guayacan
AACAAGTGGAGTGTTTGATGATAGTTGGGCTATGGTGTGCTCACCCTGACCGGAACCTAAGGCCGTCTATAAGGCAAGCTAGTCTTGTTCTTAGTTTTGAGGCGGATTTGCCCAAACTTCCTACGAAAATGCCAGTGGCTGTGTATCATGCGCCCAACATCTCATCGGCTAGTTCTACGGAGCCTATGATTACTTCCTCGAGTATCAATGTGGGTCGATGAAAAACAATGGAAATGATGAGTGTGGATAGTTATAGTTTGGTTTGAGTTATGTTTGGAATAACTTTAGCTTGCTCATTTACATTGTTAGCAATAAATGGGATGAAAGAATTATGATACTTAATATGTTCGTGCATAATAAATATGAAAATAAACCATTTCAACAGTTTTGATATTTACTTAAAATTCTATATCAATCAAATAATTAGCGACACATGTTTAATTACTAACGCTCTGGTAACAAAAAAGAACTATCAATACAATTTGATGATAAAATTTTTATTGTCACTATATAGTCACCGTATATTTGTTACTAATTATCAACAGTAACATTACAAACACATTTTTATCACACTTAAGTTTCTCAAAATCATTTTGCTCGTCAAAATATAATTTTATCACTTTTTATATAGAGTTAGTAATAATTTTTATATTGTCACTCATACTACATTTTTTTGGTAGCGTAAGGTCCTAGAATGACAGCATATGCATCTTTGTAAGTCTCTCAACTAGAAGGTTTATAATGATAATATCCAGCTAGTTTTGTAAAAAGATTCAAGTAATTTGAGGCAGTTCATAAAATGTTCTTTTTCTCTTCTTCAAATCACTTTTTAAAAATAAAATTATCTATGATAAGTGTTAACAGAACAATAGCTAAATATGAAAATAAATTTGGGCATCATTGCCACTATACCATAAAATGTCTGCAATTGCTAAAAAGTAGGATAATCATGAGAATAAAAACTAATAATTGATCAATTGCATCCTCTATATATGCAATCAAAGAATTCCATAAGAAAAAAAAGGCACCAATTAAATATTAAAATAACAATGTTATAGTAATCACTAATGAGGAGTATTAATTCCATCCCACTTATTTATACAATAAAAAAGTGTTAGGTAGCACTATCATATAGGAAGGGGAATATATAAATACCAAAGAACCCTAGATGTTTGGAACAAGTGCAATGAATCTACCATGTGCCCGACAAATAGCCTTGGACTCGATCCGTCAACCCGATCATGATTCACCCGAAAGGGGGAAAAAATAGATTACGTTTGATATTTTCAAATTTGATTGAAATCAAGTCTCACTCGAAATGAAAAAATGTTCTGTTGAATTTTAGGTTAACTCGCTAAAGCTAAATACATAAAGGTGGATGAGCGAATAACCCGATAAAATGAACAACCTAATTCCACTCAACCTAACTCACTGAAATAATCAGGACAATTAATTAAATACCAAAAAAAGAAACTCTCATTGCAGTTAAAGAAAATATGTCTTCTCTCCCTAAATAAAACATTGGTTGCAACTGCCACCACCGTCATCACCACCCAACACAACCACCCTGGCCTCGGCCCCTGCCGCCCGCCCCCACCATTTCAATTGAAGAAAATCTCCTACATCTCCCTTTGATGTTAATTAGAATGTTGATTTTAATATGAAAGATTAATAATATTGGTTGAAAATTTGGATTTAAATGTTATTTTTAATATATGTTTAACAAATATAAATTTAATCAATTGTAACATTGGAATTGGACTTTGTAATTATGGAAATTGGAATATATATGTATATATATATATATATTAGGTTTGGTTAGTCTTATTAATTGGGTTGGCTCAGGTTCTTGACCTTATTAATAATCATATCTAACTTGAACTTGACCCGATCTTTAGTGGATCAAATTAGGACTGAGCCTTTTAAATTTAGCATCAGGTTATGTAGGGTTGTGTTTGTGTTCGGTATTTTAATGTTATATCCTTCATCCAGCCCGACCTAAACTCACTCAATTCACTTGAATTATCACCCCTAATTCAAGACATATGATAATCTCCTATATCTATAAATGTCTTTTTAAAACTTATATATTGTTCGATCATTTTTAAAAAATAATTTGTTGAGTTATTTATGTAAAATATAGATCTTGAGATTTTTAAGATGTTAGTAACAATAATTTTGTAATTAATGAGGTTAGATAAGAGAAGTATGCTAAGATGTTTTTTGAAACTTATAAGATGTTAGATTTTATTTTAAAAATAAGTTAATGAATTGTTGGATAAAATAAAGTTTGAGAATTTATAAGATATTAGCATTTGTCATTTTTATTATTAAATTGATTACTATTAAAGGAGTATATTGAGATTTTAAAAATAAGAAAAAAAATCCACTTTTAATACCACAACCACGAGATATGGCCCATAAGATGGGTTGTATCACCTATTTTGCCCCAAACACATTGCTTTGGTACCACAGGAAACTAGAAGCTGACATAAGTGATGCGTCTATTAAGTGGGTAACAGGAAGGATCGCCATTGAATGAAAATGGGGCTGAAATCAGTCAAAATTTCCATTTTCAGTAGTTTTTTTTTTTTTTTTTTTTTTTTTTTTTATATGAGAGAGAGAGAGAGAGGCCTGTCAAAAATATCCGAATGTCCATTCGACCGTTCGCATCCGTATTCGAAATTAGCGAAAATTATCCGTATCCGAAAATATTCGGATATATCCGTATCCGTATCCGTATTCTAAAATTCTGAATATGGATCTAATAGTATCGGCATCCAAAAATTATCCGCATTTACATAGAATTTTAGATATAATTATTTATATAGATCATACAATGTATAGGTATTAAATTAAATCTAAAAATAAAATTTAAAAATTATACGCTATATATTAAAACTTTAGGCTATGCTGAAATATTTGAAGTGATTTCATTCATGAATTTTAATTTTTTGGTATTAATATAACAAATTCAGATATATATATATATAAAGTAACAAATTCAAAGATCGGATTAAGATTGAGAATTTTGTAACACTGAATTGATGAAGTTTTGACAGATTTTCAAAGATTGACTTGGGATTTATGATTTTCAGAGGAAAAAACAGGGCAAAAAATTCTCTGCTTTTGGAAGTGTAAATTCTGTGATTTTCACTTCGAGCCCTAATTTCTAATTTTGACAGATCAATCGTGCTCTTTTAAGCCACTAACTTCCCCATGAAGGAACTTAACAGAAGTATCACTTCCATTGTCTTCTAGTTTCCTTTGGCACGCACTATTTTGGGAGTCAAACGAGTGGTATCACATATGTTGCGGCCCACCAATATTCCTTGATTCCAAAGGTTATTTATTTATTTATTTTTTCTTAAAAATAAGTTAGAAATTCCTTATTTTTTTTACAAGAGCTTATCATAAAATTCTAACATCTTGTTTTGGTGCTTAGCTACAAGATCTTTTTGGAAAGGAAAAAAATTACTAGCGAGTTTTTGACATCATATAAGATATTTTTAAAAACTTATAAGCTTAGCCTAGCACCCTTTAAATTAGAAGCTCGATCCCTTTGCTTAAAAAAGCTTGTAAGATTTTAACATTTTATTTTGAAAGTTAATATGTTCTTTTTTTAAAAAAAAAATTAAAATTGAAATTACTACTTCATAACATTTTATGAATTTTGAAATCTATTATAAGATGTTTTGAAAAGTATAAGCTCACTCAAACACCCTCGAGTTAATAGTCCTATTTGTTCTTCAGTTTAATTTGAAAAGAAAACACCTTAATGTATACAATTAATATTCTCATAAAATAAGATTGGAGAAAAATAATGGTAAATATAATTATATAATTAATACATAATGGTATATATATTTCAAATATGTTTTCTCTGATATAATTGATCATTGTTGTAATAGAGTTGCTTTGGTGTAATGAACTGTCAAAAAAATAACATAAAAAAAATAATTGAGTAGTTTCTTTCCTTTTTACCATTAATTAGAAAGGTCCCCGGATATAATGATAATCATACGAAGTATAACATTAATAATTTAAATTGCACGTTAAGAATTTTTGTCTTGATTAGTTATTAATGATATATTTGTTAATTATCATACCACTACAAAAATAACACACAATATCAATAGCAAAATGGATGTGAGGAAACTTGCATAAATGAAATATTTCCCATGCAATATATATATATATTCTTCTAAAATAAATTAAATCAAACATAATTCCATTCTGAACACGTTATCCACACTTTACTCCCGAAAATGTATTCTTCCAAATCATTTTACCAAAATCCAAATCCAAATCCAAAATTTGACTTATTCATCCAACAGATATTATTTTTAAAGGAATATATCTTATATATTTTATACATGTACCCCTGCCTAATCATATATATATATATATATATAAACTAAGTCTCCATAGGCTGTATACCTGGACTGGAGATCATGTCCAAGTACAAGCAATCATGCACCTTTTGTTGCATCATTACATAAAATATAAACAAAACAGTTAAAAAAGTAAAACAACATACGAAGAAACCATGGATGTATACATGCAGCCCACAATATCGCCAACACAAACCACTTTTGGCCTTGGCTTTTTGTGGCTTATTTCAATTTTGGTAGGTTTGCCAAAGCCGACGCTGATTCCATTCCCATTATCCAGCTTGGGTCTGCAATCTGCATGAACTTAGACGACATCGTCACTGTTGCATGTGCAGCCTTATATATATATATATATATAGACACACACACACATCAAATTTTAACTTTCTTCCCCTAATAATTTTCTTATAAACCTAAACATTAATAAGTTTTTCACTTAAATTAATCCCTATAAGAGATGAAATTTGACTTGAGTTTGAGAATATTTTCCTAATGGAAGTACGGGATGAGTCGGGCTAGGTGACACTTCGAATTAAAATGAATAATCCAACTAAACCCATATTTTGAAATCAACCAAGCACATACTATCACTGTAAGTGTTGTGACGCTTCCTTGACGTAATTTTCTAATGAAGAAAATTAAGATGGTAGTAATTGAAAGAATACATGATGACGTGAAGTAATAATTTGATTATTTACTAAAAACTGTATCTAATAAGTTGTATCTTGTCGACATGACTTGATTAATCTTTTTGTTATTCAAACTTTAAAGATTCGAGATTGCAATAATTTAGATCATGAGTTAGTCGGAGTTGAAACAAATTTTGATCTCAAGAATAAGAAAAGTTTGTGAAATGTGGGGAAAGTATTAGGCCATTTTTTGGTATTTTAATATGAAAGTAGAAAAGTGAAAGTGTTTTGCTTAGGTTGAGCTAAGGAAATCCATCTTAGTCCTTCGGGAAAGCTGCTTTTGTTATCCCTTTCTCTTTCAGTCAGTCGTCAAATCTTTTGAAGCCATAATTTATTCATGTTACTTCTATAGAACAAATTAAAGTGATTACTCAAGCATTCTCTAATATCTGATGTAATAAAGGTTATTTGAAAAATTATAACTAATAATTAATATATGTGTCATTAATTAAATCAGCAGAATTAAAGCTAACTTGTATAACATTATCAATATGGAGTCTACTAGAAATGCAGGTTTTAGTCGACATATATATTAAATTTTTGGAAGATGCAATTGTAATGATCGACAAACTACATTAAGTTTTTCCCTCAATAGAATAAACGACGAAGGTGTTAATATAATTTTCAAAATCATGTAAGATGTTCTTATAATTAAATAAAACCTGTAAGGTATTTATCCGTAATGCTAAAGATTCCTTTCAAGAACTATTTCACAAGCAAACTTTAAATTTCGAACAACTACAGGTATGTTTTAGGGATAATTACCTCAACACCGCTGAGGTTCCATATAATTACCAAAACTCAGTGAGGTATGATAATTACTATTACATTCCCTAAGGTTTGGATAATTATCATTATATTTCCTAAAAATTCTAAACATTAAAAGTGGACTCACGGATAAGGGAGTTTATACATACAATTAGGGGGTGTAATTATAATATATGTATATATTTAATGCATATAATTACAAGTGTGCATTAGAGGAACTGTTACGATAAATTATAGAGTAAATTGCATTAAATCCTCCAATTTTTGAGGTCTAGTGCACTTTATTCCCCAAACTTTGTAAATGTGCAATTAACCCTCCAATGATTGAAAAATGTGCGTTTTGCTCAATTTCACAAACTCCATTAGAATATTTTGAGAATATTTTGTTTTTCTACAACTAGACCCCTAACAATTTAATGGAATATTTTCAAAATATTCTAACGGAGCTTGGGAAATAGGGCAAAGCGCACGTTTTTCAATCGTTGGGGGATTAATCTCATATTTGCAAAGATTAGGGAGTGAAGTACGCTTGACCCAAAGGTCGGAGGTTTAATACAATTTACTCTAAATTATATAATAATAATTAATCAAATTTTAGGGGTATTTTAATAATATGATCAACTTCATGGTACGGAGGTAATCATTCCATATATTTAAATATAATTCTTTTGGGAAAAACAGTTACTTAAATGCATATAGCTTAATCATTAGAGTATTGATTCAGCCAGAAAGAAAAATCATGAAAGAGCTGAATCTTATCCTGCTAGCTGCTGGAGACATCCTTTAGAAATAATTTCTGAGGTGAAGTCTGTAATAATGTACGAAAAAAAATAATAAATTTTTTGAGATAAAAAAACAATAATAAAGTAATAAAAAGTAAGGATAAAAACGTCCTTTCGGCTGGCCCATGGTGCCACCTTTATTGTTTGGTAGTTCACTTTTTTCTGTTCAAGTATGTGCCATGTCGTTTTGTTTTTCTGTTGGTAACAGTTGAGAATATTTTCTTTTCCTATTTGGAGCTCCGGACAGAATATAGAAAGACATTGATGCGTCCTTCATTTGTCCCAGTCATCGACGGGTCATTTTCACCTGGAAATATGATAGATAATTTTGTTTATTGTTATATTTTGTTGTTTTGTTGTAATGATACTGAACACCATGATTAAGGGGACCATTTGAAAGCTTTTTTATTTCTCAGAAAATGACATTATATGATTCGAATTATAGTCTGTTTTGTGTTTTATAATTTAAATAGAAAAATGTTTTATTTCATCTTTGATTTTTGCACCTTGCCGTCTGCAAACATTTCTAGTGAAATATTCCATTGAGATTCCCCCAAATGCGGAGCATGTGTGCATCATACAAGGGCAAAATTTAAATTGTTTCTCTAATAAGACTTTGCCATCCAAACCATTAGAGGAATTGACTTTACCATCCATGTAGATTAAAAGATACACATGTGCGGAGCTAGAGGAAGAAAGAGTAGGAAAAAAGTTGGCTCTATCGGGAAATACCGTAAATAATAGTCGGATGAACTAAAAAGTAGTCACTCCAGAGCAATCTTTAGAAGGATGGTAATTCCAAAATTTTCTTAAATTGAACGAAGTTTGCATATGTTGCGTATGAACGAATCCAGATAGAATATTCTATCAAAAAATGCACTTAGGACCTATCATGCAAAAGTTTGTCAATTTTATATTTATGGTAAAATTGAATCTCTCACTCTCTCTCTCTCTGTCAATTTAGGTGGTAAAGTTAAAAAAAAAAAAATTGCTCAGATAATATAATGCCATTTTTCTTTTATCTTTTATGAAATAAAAAGTTGGAAAGAATATTATAGTAAAACTTAAAAGTGTTTGAAAATGTAAATTAAAAAATTAAAAAGAAAAGCAGTTACATGAATGGCGCGAATGTTGTTTTTAAGTTTTGGTTTTTACTTGCTCAACTTTAGATAAGTAAAAGGAGAGCACCCATTTCAAATACTATGAAGGTGTTTAACATTACTTTTACAAGCAACATTTCCACTTTTTAATTACAGGAAAGTGATTTTAAGAATATTTGGGGCATGTGCCAAGTTGGATTGAGTTAAGATCAAGTAGAATCTAAAAGTGTCCATTTAGGTGCTTTTAGATTTTGCTTAATTCAACCTTTTCATCAAAAGAATTTGATGAAAAATACTATATTATACTAATTAAAATTATGGAAATATTGTATTTGAGGGCACGTAAGATGATAATTCAAATGATTAAAGATGTTAAAAAAAAAAAAAAGCTATCGTCGTCGTCATCATCATCATCATCAATATTATTATTATTGAATGGAGGCTTGTAAAGATAACTTTTAAATTAAATCTTCAAGCAATATTTTTTTTAGAGAGAAATAATTACATTCAATCATTACATCAATATTATTATATGAATACATTTTAAAAATAAAATACATGAATTAAGCAAGATAAATTCTCTAAATTACTCTTTGTTTTTTTTTTTTTTTTCAATGAACCAAAGGTTGGATCGGAAGAACCCAATGTGGCTACCTTAACTAAGGGAATCCAATCGCTACGAAATGTTTCTTTCACCAAAGCTCGCCGGGACAGTGTCTAACTTGGTCACCATAGCCCCACCAACACATCAGTGAATGAAATTCTACTTCTTATTGGACCAGCATTATAGGCCAGCCACCGCCAGTCCATAATACACTCACAATATGTAACGAGTTTTACGTCCTCAGTGATGTTCGAACCCGAATATTCAATACGGAAGTGATGAAATTTAATCACTAGACCACTATGCTGGTGGTAATTCTCTAAATTACTCTATAGTAAACAAATTCTACATCAAAGTCTATAAGCTATAAGTGGAATTCAAATATGTATCTCTTATGTAAAAAGAGGAGGCGACTCCATTTCACCCAAACGATTAGGACGGCCCCTTCGAGCAATGATTTTCATACAAGTGATTTGATATGTAATGAGTTGAGAGTTAATTACCCATTTGAGTTTGAGTTTGGTATAATGCCATGAGGGTAAATTAATAGGGTTCACATGCCAAATTATCCCTGGTAGTTAGGAGGAAGAACTACTATATATCAACACTCTTAATGATTATAATGAGTACATGGGGTTGAATTATTGTGTCAAGCGACTCAAACCATATGTCGGTTGAGCATTAATCAAGTAAAAAGATGTGGATTTTAAATTATATTTGTCTAAATATTTCTTGTGGTAGGGTATTTTGATTTTTTTTCTTTTTTCTTGTGGTGCTTAATGGAAGAGTGAAATTTAGAAATATCACTATATGTATGAATAAAAGACCTAGGGTGTTTTATTAATTAATGTTTCATTCCCTATTTGATATCATAAATAAATATTCCATAGACAATTTCAAATTATAAATAATATTGAATGATAAAGATTATTTCATTATTTATAAAGTTGAATAATAAAATTGACGTTTTCAAACGATGCGTGGAATATCGTCATAAGAGCCTTTATAAAGGGTCTTATAATTTCAAGAGATCAATTGATAGTTCTTGCCTTTCTTCGCACGTACGATTAGGATCCAACATTTTTGTAAAATAGTGTTTTATTTTCTATTTCTTGTCCTAGGTACATATCAAGTGCATTAAATATATCCTTATAAACATACATAATTGTGAATATGAACACTTGATATGCAATCCTAAAATAAAATAGGAGATAAAGTACAAATTAGAATAGAGACTTTCTTACTATTTTCTTTTGAAGTTTCACCAATTATGAAATAACTGAAGTTAATGCACTAATAATCAGACTAATCTTTAAAGATCCCTAAGCTTAAAATACATAAACACGAATTATTACTACCTTGAGTCCAAAGTGCACTAATTGCAGGCTAATTAGTTAAGAAGAATGGAATGTTGTGATAATGATGGTTTCACCGCACAGAACATCTGTTGAGGGTCTAATTATTACAAGAGCAAGAAGAAGAGTATGCAGCCAAATATGTGATGAGATTGGGAGTACTCCCCACACAATCTGAAAACAGATTGTGAGGAGACAACTCTGACAATTATGTCTGCTCAATTTAGCCCCCACAACTTCTGTTTCTTTTTATCAACTTATGCCTGCATTAATGGAGTTTATGATGATCTTGATGTGATGGTATAGAGTAGATTGTGGAATTTGAGATGCCAAATACTAGTATTTAATAGGAAAGTTTGTGGAATCGGACCAATCCGAATTTCATTCCGAGCCTGCACTGTAGAGTTGTACTCTGCATTTTCTGAACTCCCTCTCTGCCCAGAGATTCAAATGCCAAGATAGAATTTCAATTTACTATTTATGTTAATTTACATAATTGTCCTTGAATTAGGTGTTGCAAATGACATGTTTGTCCTTCATAGTTTCTCACGTTAAAAGGAGTCATAATATATGTTAGAATCCCACATCTGAAAAATATCAGAGTCTTGGCCACTTTATATGGTCTTGGGCAATTCTCACATCACAAGCTAGCTTTTGGGGTTGAGTTAGGCCCAAACTCCATTTTCTAATATGTTAGAATATATATTTAGTAAGGATCTAATATATCTCCTAAATTAAGAAATTATATATTTTAGTATATTATAAAGTTAGGAAACGTAATATTCTGGCATATCGGTTAAGTTAGAAAATATAATCTTTTTATATTTTGTATCTTCTCT
>JACFYI010003769.1:40335-50647 GCA_014898755.1 Handroanthus guayacan
GAAATTTATACTTTAAAAGTTTTGGATCATTTTATGTTGATTCTAGCTAATGTATCAGTGTAACAGAATGATTGTTCGAATTAAACATTAATTCGAAGTAAAAAGCAAAAGCATAAAGTAAAAATGACACAGTCGATTTATAGTGGTTTGGTTTCTATAATCCACTACCTAAGCTTATTAGTTATCACTTAGGCATTTAAACTTGTCAAGTTATTCACTAATTAAAATTGAGTTCGTGCAAAGATAATGTATAAATAATTTAACAGAGAAGGGTTAGAAATCTCCCCGCTAATGGAGTATAACTGTTTTTTTCTCTTTACAAGAAAGAAGAGAACTTCGACATTGTGCAGTGTCTCAAACTGTTGGGACCAGGGTTGGAACAATCTTCTGTATGAATGTTACCAGGGGAACTTCTGTCAGTTGACTGTATATGGCTCTAGTGGACTGCCGCTATGTTAACTGCCGCTTTGCCAAACATGTTTTGAACTCTCTTTCCAGATTAGGACTTCAAATCCTGAACTTAGTTTTAGAGAATGTCTGTGTTTGCTTCCTTTTCTCCTTAACGGGTCCCTCAAGAAATACAAACACAAACAAAAATTGAGAATAATAAAGATAACACAAAGTAGGTTAAGACTTTTATGTTATGGATTCTTTTCACACTCTGAAAAAGCTCTCCGTTTGTATATTTTTTTTGCCTTGCATCCATTTCTTATTTATAGAGAAAGAACCGACTAATGTTTGAGCAAATCAAGGACACAAGACCTGAATTTTAAATGTTGAAAAGATATCTTTTTAGATTTAAGAATGAATCTCATAGATTTGGTAGAAGTTTGACTAAAGAATGTCTCCTAGAATTTGAATAACAAGGGAGATCTTTTGATATGGTTAAATCTTTAGGAGATATGTTTTTCAAATCTTTTGAAACTTATCCAGCTAATTCCAGTTTTAATTATAATCCTAAAACATTCAAATCTAATACTAATAACTAGAGAATATATTTTCAATAGATTTGGTTTCGAACCTTTATTCAAATGCAATGACTAAAAATATAGTCATCAAAACATTTCCAACATTTTCATTTTCTATGCCCAAGTGGAGGATTTGGCATGCTAAACATTGTCCTTGTCGAACTGGAACAATCAACGTGGGGTGCATCTTTGATATATGCCATAAACTCGTCTTTTCCAAATTTTCACTTTTGGTCATATTTTTTCCCACGCCTTTCCCTTTATGACAATATAGGCACAGCAAGAGTGTTCAACAATACTATAAAATAAATGATAAATTAAAGGACACATAACAAAAGGGTGCATTACATACATTCTTATGGTGTGGAGTGACGTTTTTTTTCTTTTGCTTTGGACAATTAACATAATCTTCGTTGAACTCGAATTTAACAACAATTAAAGAATAAATTAAAGCAATTAAAAAGCAGGTCACTTGTTAGTTTTTGCGGGATTACTTGGGAGCAAATATACTTTGACCTATCTGATGTTATGACATTTTACAAAAGCTTTTACTCGCAATTTTAAAGTATGCAATGCGTTGGGGGGAATTTAAAATAAATATAGAACCTTTAGCATATAATGATAAGTGTATGGAAGTATCTCCTTCCATTGACATGAAAACTAAAATAAATAGCTAGAACTTTTGCAAATTATAAGACTAGAATTTGAAACTCCTAGCTTGGGGAGAAAAATTATTAATATATTAAAAGACAACAAAGTCTCATAGGTTAAGGGACTCCCACTAATAGGTAGTTTAAGCATGCAAAGAGCAATAGACTCATACCAAAGCGTACATAAATATTTTTAGGAAGTCCTAAATGCTTTTCGACTCAAAATTTTGTATGTTAAAAATTGTATAATCGTCATATAAGAGGAAAGAATTGAATAGAGCAAAATATTACCAGAACTCTTAATAGTACTGGAGACAAGTTTTACTTGCCATTTGTTAGTTGTGATGATGTCTGTTACACTTCCCACAAACCCAAATCTTTACCTACATCGTCAAGCTTTCTAGGTCTCAATGATCTTTGAGAAGGTTTCAAGGAATCCAACCAAGTCAGCACCATAAATTATTTGGTGTTCGACTGTCACCTGAAAACATCCTTTTCTAAATAATTTAGTTCACATGCTAATCAAATTTCTTATCTCTCGAGAATAATAATGTTTTTTTTTTATTTTTTTAAAACAGAAACTAAGAACTTTTTTGCAAGCGTTTTAAGCAATGCTCTTTTGGTAAGCTGTTGCGTCCTCTTTCACTAGCAGAAAAGAGGATTCCCACACATTGAAGACTTTTACACTTCTTACAGAGCTTTTTCTCACAACCAAGAAACTATTAGGACATGTTCTTTATATTTCGTTTGGAGACTATAAATTATAATGCATTTTAGCTAAATACTAGCACAATCAATTTCTACCACTATTGGTGTTCCTAGAGTTAATGTTTAGAATGCCAATGCTTATCTAATCAAATTATTCATGAACTAATTAAGAAGTTCAGCGTCATCTACTTCGGGTGCATCCAATTTTGTAGATGCAAGTATATTATATGTGGAGCACGACAATCATTCATCGATAACAAAAATTAACATATAATCTCAATAAAAGATAAACATTTTCTTTGGAGGCCACAGGTATACTTCAAACAGACAAGTTTCTTTCCCTTTCAACTAAGTTTTGAAGGACCTATTTCAAACTGACATATAACTAAAGAAAGGTTTGAGATGTGCTTCAAATCAAGAACTTATCACAATACAAGTTCGGAAAACTTAGATGGACGTTCAACACCAATACTTCACAATATGTGAATTCTAAAAGAACTACTACAAATTGAAAAAAAAAAATAAAAATAAATAAATAATGCATAACGTAACTTAGAGAAAAGAAACACATAATACATTAAAAAAAATGTAAGATTGAGAAAAGAAGTTATCTTGCAAGACAATCCAAAATGATGATATCAACCTCTCAATATGATATTTCACCACAAAATATAATAAGCTCTCAGAGATGATCACGATGTTAACTAGAAACTTAATTTACTAGCATCTTCTTTTTCACACTGAAAAACCATCTTTGTCAGCCAGAATAGTAGGTTTGGAAGCCCCAACAGCCATAATAGCCCCCTAATCATCAGTCATATTACTTAAGCAACGCATATAATATTTTGAGAAAAAAAAATTGTATTCTTTGCCAGAAATGTTGGATCGTGCTATTTACCTACCCTGAAGGAAAGTCTACTCCAAACATGCCCAAATTGGGTATTGTGAAGGTCCCTATGTGTCAGGGAAATGTATAAATTAGTTGTAATACAATCTTGAATCTAAAAAATTTGCACTATGTATATTCCCGAAAAATAATACGTTAATTTGCAAAATTTCCATTACAAACATGAAAGAAAACAGTATATGTCCATGGTTTTGTGTGTGTGTGTGTGTCCCCTACACAATTTAAACCACCTCATTTAGCCATACATTCAAGTAATGAAAAATACACAACAATACGCAAATATAATGTGCATAAGATGAGCACATCGGGTATTCATGTACTAATAGATCATGAAAATGCTTACCTCTTGCTCAGTTGATTAGAGTTTTGGTGCTAATAACATGTTATAAAATAATCGCAAGGAAGCAATAGGGCAGAGGGAATAATAAGAGAGTGATTCTTATTTCTTAAAGATGATCCCAATGCTTTTCCAACACCCATATTTATAAGTCTCTTATACAACACTAAAACGAAAGATTCACAATATAATGATACGTATTAGTTTGCAAATTCTCAATCCTATAAATTTGGCGAGAAATGTACCTAAATCTATTAGTGCCTCTAAAATATACCATGATGTACATCATAATTAACAATATTCTTATAATTTACATAATACAATTAAGCGAGTTTGTTAAATTTCAAAATATAAATTCTAAAGATAAAATCTTCAAAATACTAATAGACGTTCTACAACATGTTGAAACATGCTTTAAGCTACTTATTCAAACATATCAATTTAAACAAAAGGGATAATTATAGGGGTGGCAATTCGTGCGTGTCGGGTAGGGGTGTAAACGAATATTAAACGGATTGAATACATTGTTTCCATATTCATATCCGATTAATTTATTGAATACGGATATCCGTATTCATTTACTGGCGGATATTGAAAATAATATCTGTATCTGTATCCGGCGGATATTAAACGAATTCGGATATATCCGTATCCATTTATAATTATATGCTTTTTTGAATATCTGTACTGGATTGTAATTATTCGAATCGTATACGTATCCATATCTAAATGCTATTTCTTATGCCCATTATTAAAATATATATATTTTTTGGATATCTGTATCTATACCAATTGGTTTAATCAATTTAGCAAGACCAACAAATACAACTTGTGAGATAAAAAGACTAAAAGTCCATAATTTAATTATATACGATATTTAAAATACATTAGAAAATGTTAAAATATATTATGTACAATAATATAGTATGCATAATTTTTTTAAAAATATTATTTAATATATACAAAATACATGCATTTGTTCATAGAATATCTTATATATATAATAACATTTTAAATATTATTTATTCCATATGAATAACGGATATGATCGAACATATAAACGGATATATCAATCGGATATGTATTCGGAGCGGATATTAAACGGATTGAATGCATCGTATCCGTTTATAATCGAATATCTCCTAATCGAATACGGATAATATTCGCTTTAAACGGATACAAATAATTTCTAGTATAAACAAATACGAATGCGAACGGTAATCAAATTTTCGAATATCCATTGACAGCCCTAGTGTCGGGTGGGTTCGTGTTGGATTGAGGTAGGGGTATAATATAAATTTTATCAACCCTAACCCAACCCAACCCAACCCAATGACAACCTGAAAGTGTCCAACCCTAACCCAACATATTAAAAATCGAGTTGAGTTCGAGTCGACCTGGTTTTCAAAATAATTTTTTTTCCCAATCGAGGGGTGGATGTTTGGCCTATAGATTAAAATGAAATGATTAGCATTATGATTTTCTTTGTAATTAGTTATTGTGATTAGCATAAGGATTATTTTACAAAATATATATATATATATATTGCTTATTACTTTAGTTTATAATACATCATTACAGTTATTTTAAAATTAGTAAGAATTATTTTGTGTATATTCTACATAAGGATAAAATTTTTCATCACAAGTCATTATAAAATACAAAAATTGTCTTAATAACTAATGTTTTATCTTCTATGATTATTTATATATTTATATCGTTTTATAATTTTTCTTCATTTTTTATATTTAGCAATTCAGGATAATTTGAGAGAAATTATTTTGAATACTTTATTGTAGGAATTGAAATTGATCTCCTAAAGTTATAATTGTGAGTATATAAATTTTATGGTATTAAGTATATACGACATATAAAAGCAATAATAATTCATTTATTTCACTCAAAATAGATTTATTTAAATTTGTTTGATACATAATAAAATTTAAATAAGAGATTTGTTCGATATATAATAAAATTTAAGTAAGAGAAATTGTCAGAATAAGTAGTTTAAAGTATTTCAAATAAATATCCAATATTTTTATCGTGAGTTGTGACAAAACTTAAGTAAAGATAGTTATATTAAACTATATTTTGCTAAAATGTTCAAGTTATTATTTGGAGATAATACCTTTTTATTTATTTGATTTCTAAAAAGGAATATGTTAAAATTAGTTAAATTTTAAGAACTTAAATATTTTTACTTATTTTATAGTTTATATATTATTTTATACTAATTTTTTTCCTTATCAACCATTATTATATCATTTATATTATAAAATTATATCTTTTTAAAACTTAAAGTCCAATTACACCAACAATATTTTTCACACAAAAAAACTTATTTTAGGTCGTGTCGTGTCGTGTCGATTCCGGTGGGTTCGAGTTGTCGTGTCACCCAAAATCAAATTTCGGGTTGTTCGGGTGACCTGAAACCCAACCCAACCTATTTTTTTCGAGTTACTATTCTATCGACCTTTTTCGACCCGAACCCAAAATAGGTCAACCCAACCCACTTTTTTCGTGCCAAACTCGTGTCGGGTTATCGTGTCGTGTTAGAAATTACCACCCCTAGATAATTACCTTGATACTCTTGAGGTATAGTATAGTTATCAAAACACCAATTGAGGTTTCAATAACCACCATTGCACTCCATATTGTTAGTTCAGCAAACGGATAATTATCAATATGCTCGCAGAAAATTTTGAAACATTACAAGTATACCTCTTGAATCAGGGGTGTAACTACAATTATAGTCAATCTAGGGGATAAAATTATAATTATTTGTTAGCTAAACTATTGATAGACAATGTAATAATAATTACCAAAATCTTGAAAGTATTTTAATAATCATGCCAAATCTACCTCATGGAGAGGTAATTATCGCTAAACAAAAACCAAAGAATGTGAACACATCTTCCCTACACACCAAACATGTTAATACTAGTAAAGTGAAGACACCTACCACAAGCACTAAATAACCAACAATTCAACTATGGTGTCAGAGCACCAAGTGAGGAGAAATAAATGAGAGGTGGCCACAGCACAACAACCTGAAATAGAGGCAGAACATTTTGCCTTTTATCAGCGCAACTGAAGCTGATGACAACAAACTCTGTCCCCACAGCGCGCAGGCAAGGACCGGCTTAGACTGGTTAGGCTGTCAGCACTAATTTTCCTCACATGCTATCTCTCATCTTAAATGTACTTTTCTAATCTTAGAAGTAGTGGATACAGGAAATATCTAGTGAAAATATAACCAAGCCATATATTTCTTTTTTTTTTCTTTTTTTGATGAAAACCAAGACATATATTTCTCATACATGGTGATTAGTCCGGGCCATTTTCTCTTCATGGAATAAATTAAGGGATAATTACCCCAACATCCTCAGGTATTTTGCCTAATCACAATTGTGCTTTGAAAAATTACAATACCACCAATTTAGCTATTAGGTTAACTAAAAAGAAATTTAATAGAGTGATATTTTTGATTTGTAAAATTATATAATGCACCTGTATGGCTGACAAGTTTTAATAAACCCCATACATTTGGGATTTCTCTTGCAATTTTTCCAGCTTGAGCTGATAGCTTGACTTGATCTCCAAAGATTTTGGGTTTGAGTCGAGCTAAATCAAGCCTGAGCTTTAAATCGAACCAATCTCGAGCCGTTTATATCCAGTTTTGCGGCTTGTAAGCATGTGTACTTTTAATAATTTTTATATTATTAATTCATATATTACTAATATCTATATATATGTACTATAATATGATATAATATATTATAATAAATTAATATTATTATATTATATTTATAATAAAAATAATTAAATTATGTATAATAATTTATTGAATTAAAACTTTTGAACTTGATTTTGAGTTCAAATTTGTAGTATCATTTGAAAATTCAAGCCTAATTAAGTTGATCTTGAGCCAAGCTAAGTTGTTTTAAGTCAAACTTGAGTTTAACACCTGTTTCAAGCTCGAGCTTGAAAATATTCCTCAAGCGTATCTGGACTCAGCTTGAATGCGCCCTTCTTCAAATCAATTAGTATTCACTGAAAGATGAAACAAACTGAAAAGTAGCCCACAGTTCTCTCTTCTTTTGCTCAAGGATATACATCACAACAAAAATAGCATTTGACGGCACTAACTTAATGGCATTTTATATTTTAGGATAGTTAAAAATAATGAAGTGATAGTTTTTTTTTTAAAAAAAAAATGCCACATTATAGTATTGGGAAAATAACAATTTTTTTCCCTTTAATTGTATCATTTTTTATTTTTAGTCTTGTATGCTTTAAACTAATTTTGGTCTTGTAACTTATACTAATTTTTATTTTTTGTTCTCTTTTAGCTGGCGGTGAACTTTTTGCAACCAAAATCTGATGTGGCTCACCAAAAATATGATGTATGTTGACGTGTCAACTACAAGGGTGTGCCACGTTAGATTTTGGCGCCAAAGAATTCACCGGCGACAGAAAAAAGGATGCAGAATGAAAATTAGTATAATTCATAGAACTAAAATTGTTAATTTAATACATACAGGATCAAAAGTGAAAAATAGTATAGTTAAATGATAAAAATTGTTATTTTCTCCTTATAGTATTTAATGACATTGATTGTTAATGTTAAATAAAATTGTTGCATTTCATTAAAAATGCAAGCATATGTAGCATATTTGCTCGATTTATCTTTTCCCAGTTATCAGTACATACTGAATTATAATTGACCTTATATAACAAGACAATGACAAAAAGATTCTTTGTCACAAATTATTTTGTACCGTAGATATGAAATATCTTCATTAGAGAATATTTTGTGGCTGCACTGTCTTTCTGATTGATCACTTCATCTTGTCTTTTCTTTTAAAAAATTATAAAATTATAAAATTTGACTTAAAAATGATCTAAGACGCCCAAATTTCTTAATCCACCTAAAATGCTAACAATTTTATTTTTCATAATCAAATGACTCGCCATTAGTAATTAATTAAATTCCCTAGACAAGAAAAAGTTTTGAGCACTAGAAAAATGCTAATCCTATACAAACATACATACATACATATATATATATTCGCGTATATTCTCTTACTATTGTTTTAGAGGATAAAAACGAAAAACAAAAAATATTCTTGCAATTTGCAACTGCCATAGGGAAAAAAAAGACGCTAGAAAATGTTAGATTAGCAGTTGTAGATCAGATCCATAATTTCAGCTGTGGGCACATCTCTATAGCTAATTAAGCAATTGATGAATTGGTTATAATTACTGATGCGGATGAGCAGTTGTCTAAGAGGTAATGTGGAGGTTTCATAACTTTTTGATTATGAGTTCATTTTCTATCGATAGCGTGTACACTTTTATCTCGATCAGGATTTTTTTATTTCAAAATAAAAATTCCTGGACCGACCCCATCATCTCTACCTCGCAGGAACTATGAGATCACTCCAAAGGCGCCTTCGGCCTCTAGGGGAAGCATTGGTTTATACATTCCTTTTAGTCTCGACTCTAGGGATAATTTTTTTGGCTATCTTTTTTCGAGAACCACCTAAAGTTTCTATTTCATCTCTTGTTTCATATTTTAAATACATGCCAAGTACTGTATTAAATCTTTCATTATAAAAACAAATGCTTGTGCATGCCATATAATTGTCAAGTATCTGTATAATGGAACATGAGATAAAACATAAACTGGAGTGGATGATCCAAAGTGCTTTATATGTTTATGATAGTTTGGAGTATTTGGCTTCTGTTAATTCATTTATTTGATCTTTGAAAGTTTTGATGTATGAATTAAATGTAACTAAACTGAAAAAAAAAAAAAAGAATTAAATGTAACTGCTTTCCTAAAAATGAATTGCATATAATTAATTACGGGATAATTTGTTTATTTAATAACTAATTGAATTTAGTGTAATAATATCGTGGATTATGGATATATCGTCAATTATGAAGTACCCCACAACCATATGATTAATTTTGTCAAACTGAGAAAGAGAATGATTGCGAAAATATCATGCGAAATATGATTATGAATATTTTTACAACAAATTGATGTCAATTAGACATAAGCATGGGGTTTGGAAAATAAATGTCTAACAATATGGTAGCAGCAAGCATTAATATGGAGAAAAGATTGTATATTTTGTTTTATAAAATTCACAGCGGAGCTCTTGTGAAATATGGAAATTTTAATTTTATAACTTTTTAAATGAAAATGTGTGTGAAATGCAAATATTCCTTGCCAATATCTTTTTACATGTCTCAGAATCTATAATTGTGTGTTTTAAGTATAATTCACATAAAAATGAGGATTCTTGATCCATGGTTCATTTTTAGAAAGGAATAAGAATAAATTTTAAAGTTTTAATAACTTAATTTAGAATACCATTTGTTTCTTTTTTCTTTTTTTCTTTTTTAAATATCATAACTAAGAGGTTACAAAGGCGGTCGATATAAAAATCCCTCTAGACTAATTACCATTGAATCATCGGTATGTAATAATATTTGTTTTGAGTTATGCTCTCTTCAAATGGAAATTCTATATTCTACAATAAAAATTCTTTTAAAATATCAGTAAATACTATTAGAAACTTGTTCCTGAAAATTATTATTTTCGAATGTGTAACTTTGTTTTTGGAAAGTTATGACAAACCAATACCATTAGTTAATCTGAATGCTAATTGCAGAACAGTTATTACTAACTTATAGAGCAATTCAACAAAAAATTCAAAATGAATAACTC
>JACFYI010003769.1:63284-78421 GCA_014898755.1 Handroanthus guayacan
AGAAAAAGAAAAAAAGACACTACAAAGAAACACCCTTCACTAGCGGCAAATTTGTGAGGGATAAGATTTCATTAAAAATAGATGATATTTATGATGACGAAACACTAATAGATTTGAAAAATGAGAAAAATATATATGGAAAAATAGCCTTTATGACGAACTTGTAATTAATTTCTATAATGACCTTTTCCATCACAAAAGTTAATCGGTGGCGGACCAAAATTCTATTATAGAATTAATCAATGATAAAACATATACTAAAAAACTTGTGATGGATTTCTTAAAGTTGTGTCAAATTTTTCAATTAGTGAAAAGGGTATTTTCTTGTAATGAGTAACTACACAATCATAAGATGGATCATGAAATATTGATCTCAATTTGCAGGTTTTCTGTGGTAGCATATGTGTGCCACTATACCTGTATATTTCGAGTCATGATCTCTGGTGTATATAGAGTTCTACAAACTAACTATAATTGGAGAATGTATATTTGCTAACTGCAACCAAAAAACTAATCAACTACCGATAGCAATAGTTCCCGCACTCAAACTTAATATAGGAGTTACTAGGTTCGAGCCACAAAAGTTTTCATACTAGCGTCCAGGGCAGACTCGAAGTACATCAAGTAATTATCATATATAAATTTACACACATACATAATTATGGCTGTCTTAGTAGTGGATAATGAATGGATATTGTGGGTGACTAAGGGTGGTTAATTATATTTAAACATGTAATATTAAGTAATAGTAAGGATACTTAGAGAAATCAAGTGAAAACATACCGAAGGGTAATGATGCTGTATAAAAAGTATACATAATGCTAATGAATATATAATACAAGGATTATAAATATTTAAGCAATTAAAAATTTTATGTAAATAAAGTATATAGTATGTGTGTGTGTATATATATACACACACATCAAATCTTGATCCAGTCCTTCTTTCTTAACTTGACTCCATGCAAATGATATTATCTACTACTATCTAAGCCTCTTTGACATGTGATTGCAGTGTAAAAACACAACTAAATAAAGATCCCACAAATCGATTTGACTAATATTTATGAAAAAGAAAAATAAATTAAATAGGATATTATTTTCTGCAGTTTTTAGGTTCAAATTAAATTACCTGGTGTTGGAAAATTCATGGAGTTTTCCAGTGCTAGAAAATATAATAACACCAACTTCAGCATCGCAAAGAATCGCGAGCTCCTTAGCCTTTTTCAGAAGCCCACTTCTCCTCTTTGAGAAGGTCACTTGCCTACTTGTCGAGTTATCTATTCTCTTTATTGCAATCTTTCCCCTCCCCATCAAGATTATAATCTCTCTAGGGTTTTTCCTTTATATCAAAATATTAATGAATCAGATCACATGAGTCATATATAGTATACCACTTAGGCTAATTAAGCACATAATTTTCAAAGATCAATGAAGGAAAAAAAATAATAAAAAGTAAAAAATAAAAGGAAAAGAAGGGTTACCTTTTTTGAGCTTAAAAATGAAGTCTGTTATTTGATAGCAGAAAAGGAATGCTTGAATGGCAGAGGCACCTTGATACCAAAGTCAAGCTCTTTTTACAGGGAAATGAATTGTTTATGAGGAATTGCCATACAAAGTTGGGATTCAAGAAAACATTTTTTAAAAAAGTGGGGTCTCGAAATATAATATTTAACAACTCGAGGACTAATTTGTCATTCTATCTTAAAAGCATTTTAAAGGTGGTTTTGATCGCGCCGTGGACTTATCGGTTATTGACACGTGGGGAATCGTACCATTTTTGTTGTTTTAGAAAAGCAAAAGTAATTTCCTTAATTTATCCATCTGGGGAAGTAATATATTCCTATTTAAGGAACTTCAAAACCTTAAACAGGATTATGAAAGTTTTCAACTCTGCAAGAGCTGTTTTTGGCTAATTTTTGGCATTGTCATGTGAGCCAAAAGTTATCTCGAAAAGATCGTATTAATTAAAACATAACGTTGCCTATCAAAAAATAAATAAATAAATAAATAAATAAAAATAAAAATAAAACATAACCTTTTTTTATTAATTAATATAATTTAATCTCAGCATGCCTTCATCTCGAGCTTCACCAATTAAATTATGACAATCCGTACTGTACCAAATTACATTGACCTTGGAAAATTATTAGAACAAACCCAAAAAAGTTGCCATAAAGCTTTATTCATGTGCACCCAGATAATAATAATACAAATCTATCATATTGAAATTTGATCAAGTTAAGATATTGCTTCATTATGATACTTTTACACTATCAAAAACAATTCAAATCTATCACATAGAAATTTGATCAAGTTGAGATATTGCTTCATTTTGATACTTTTACACTATCAAAAATAATTCAGCATTAGCTATAGAAAAATTGTAATGAGATAAGTTTTATTTTCCCAAAAAAAAAAAAGAAAGAAAGAAATATTATTAGCCATCAGTCTGCAACCATATTTTAGATTTGGCTATGTACGGTGAATTCCATAGCTACAAGTTAATTATGAGAGTATTGTTTTGATTTAGCTATAGCGATTTTATAGCTAAAATTATGAATTTCTGGTCATAGATACAGATAGTTGGTAGCCGATTAAAGCATTTATTTTTAGCGGGATATAGTCTTTTAGTCTAGGAATTTAGGAGAAAACATCCATGCATGATGATATCTTCTTATAAACTATGCTAATAATAATGACTCAAATTCGTTTCAAACATAGAGGCTCAATGGCACTAAGGCGTCTGGTGGATACATTTTGATATAAAATTAGGCCATAAAAAATACATCAATAAATGAGAGAGAACAGCTAAGCACATTACTATATATCTCAAATCCCTCCATGAGGGATAACATTATTTCATCCAATCAAGGGCTAGAAAACGGCACTAAGTTGTTGTAATGACCCTAATCCTCGGCTTAAGTGACAATTTCCCTTCTTAATACTAGTAACTTTCGAAGTGAATTTTTGTTCTTTTATATTAATATTTTCTGCAAAAGCAAACCCCAATAGTCCTTGATCCACGCTGTCATCAGACAATCATAATAGCCATGGTAATTGTCTGTAAAGATGGATTTCTATTGGCTAAACCCACGTGAACACAATTTGAGAAACCAATAAGAATCTCTCTTAATCTTTAATGGGAAATATTAATTACAACGGGCTCCTCGGGTTAAGGAGGGCTCCCAATTCAATAAGCCGAGGATAAAATATTAGAGACTTTAGACAGGTGTCAATGATCAGTTAATGATAGAAATTCAAAGACCAAGAAAGAACGTGGTAACTAGGTAATTATAGGATTTCAACTTGGACAGCTTTATTGTCCAAACAGTGGAAGTGTCGACATTTTCCTGACTCATAAAAGCATCCAAAAGTGAGTTTTTATTTTAATGGGGTTGGTGTTAAAATATTATTATCAAGAAATCAATTAGGGGAAGGCAGATATGCTTTTTCTGGTGTTGGAGATGTACTTGGTCCTTTTTCATACTTATATATCCATTTCACACACGCTGTACGGACCTTAAAAGAATTCGACTATTGTCATATTGAAAAGAGAAAATTTTACTTTTTGTATCACATACTTGATAATTTATGGAGGTCAAAGTAGTGTGTGTCTACATAGGGAAAACTGCAAATTTGGTCCTTTAAATATGGTTTCTTTTGATTTTAGTCCGTTTTGTTTGGGGATCAGCACTTTTAGTTGATTTTCTCAAAGGATTTTGTATATTTAGTATAATTTTTTGCAATTATAGCCCATTGGACCATAATTTTTAAAATTAAGCCCAAAATTGCCCTCATTAACTTTCATCGCACCACAAATTTGGAAATTTTTTGCCATATAACAAAAGTTTGCCACGTCGCCGACCTCATTATTTTCACTTAATAAAGAGAATCAAAAAATGAAAAGAAAATTACATAAATTTTTCTATGGAAATTAAAAAAAAAAAATTGCACAAAAAAAAGGAAAAATTGAAAAAAAAAATGCTGGGAAAAAAAAAACAAAAACAAAACAAAAGATTTATGTAATTTATTTTTATTTCTGTATAAATTTATTTTTTTTTGCAATATAAATTTATTAACTTCCATATTGCATTTTTTTGCAATATAAAATTTAATTTTGTTAATTACATTTTATTCTTTTATATAATTTTTTTTTGAAATATAAATTTTTTATTTCCGTATTCATTTTCAATTTTTTATGTAATTTTTGCAATTTGATTTTTATGTTAAGGGAAAAAATTGAGACGGCAACGATATGGCAAGTCTCCAACACATGGCGAAAGATTCCCATATTTTTGGTCTGGTTAAAATCGATTAGGACAATTTCAGGCCTAATTTTAAAAAATTAGGACCCAATGGACTAAAATTACAAAAAATTATATTAAATGTACTAAATCTTTTGGAAAAATGAACCAAAACTGCTAACTCCCGAACAAAACGGACTAAGTTCAGAAGAGGCCATACTTAAGGGACTAAATTTACAATTTTCCCTATATATATATATATGAGAGACAAATATTATAAAAGATATCACCCTAAGAGAAGGTCTACTATTGTGACAAGACCTCGACTACTCAGGTACAGAGTAGTAGGCTAGGTGCCTTGCGAGAAGCAATAGGGTGGCAACAATCTCATGAACAACAACTGATCATTTTTTATCACATAAGTGGTATTTATAGTGTTCAGATTGTATCATCAACACATTTACATGTGGCACGATTTTAGAACTCTTTCAGATATTGTAGTTCGGGGTCAGGTACTAGTAGATGCGTCATCCCCAGAGACATATACAATGGCTCATAAGGGTATTTATTGTATTTGACCTCGATTTTGGTATTATTCTACATCATTACTCTTCTAACTCTCAAGTGCTTGAGGTCGAGATCGTGAAGGAAGGAGATTTAATCACTTGCAAAGCTGTAATCTAAATCGTTCTTTCGTATGATTTGGGACGTTGAATTTTCTTGCCCAAAATTTTTACAACCCCTACATATAGCAGGGGGCCTTCTGCTCTATTTTCAACTTTAGTCTTCTCTTTTGCAAGAATCAGTAAGATCGAAGCGACCTCAATATCCAATTTTTTCTTTCTTGTCAGCGTCCCAATAGGGTTTGGTCTCGAGCCCGTTATCTTTTTATTGTGTATTCAATAATGACTTATTTTTCCAACTTAAGTGTTGATTCTAATTCTTCCAACAAGTGCCCTAGGTTGGGGTCTATGTCTTATTTTTCTGTGATTTTACCTCTTCGAGTTCTAATAGTATTGTACTAGTTCAAGCTCGTTTGAACCCTACTAATCAAATGGTTGTATGTGGTTGTATATGATCAAAATAATGATGATAATAATGAACTTGAACAGCCTATAGGCCAGTTAATTGAGGTTCTAGATGATAATGCTACTGATCACCCTTTGAACTTAGAGAATTTGACTAAAGAAAAAAGAGAATGCCTTATTAGATACTCCCACTGGGTCGCTACAATATTAGTTTTAGTAGGTTATAGCCCTAATGGGATTGGCAATTGTTATGGTAGCCTAGAGGGATTTGAGATCGTAATGCCAAATGCTAAAGATCATATGCATTTTCATCAACTTTGTTGTGTAATTTTCACGTAGATGCTTTAGAAGCAGGGTTTCGCTTTCTAATTCCAGAACCTATGAATCAATCCTGAGATGTTTTAATGTATGTCTGACCCAATTATCACCCAATTCTTTTTGTCACCTTCTATGCTTTGTTGTAGTCACGAAGTATTTAGGTCAAGATCTATCATTTACTCACTTCTAGGCTTTTCACCAAATCAATACCTCTAGAAGAACTGAGGAATATGAGTGGTTTATATAATTGCTCGTTCCTATTGTAAGTTCTTGAATAAAATTCTATCTTCTTTAGGTCATTTGAGGGATAAATTCTTCTTCATATTACCTCTACTAGATCACCTTGGCACATCAGGAGTGATTGGCGCGAGAGGAAACCAAGCCTCATGCTTGTGAAGGGATGCCTTAGGGGTGAGAATTTCATTGATGAGCTCACTGCTTGGCTCTATAATGCTCAAAGCGTAATCCCATAATATGTGTTGGTGCATTTTGATCTTACTCTAAACTAAAGTCACATGGTTGATCTAGGTAATCCTTAGGTTCTTCTACTTCGACCTTGACTTGTTCAAATGATCTTTGTTTTTCATCCTTGAAATTTACTTTGCTAAGAAAGTTCTTAGATTAGGCGTCATAGAGTGATTCAAAGTAATGTCCATATTTTTCTGAGAGTCTGTTTAGAAATTTAGTCAAATGGTAGTCTATTTAGTTGCTAATATTAAGTAGTGGTTGTAGTGGGATTTTTTCTAGTAAGCCTATATATAGGCATGTTTGGTTTGGTATTTACGTCATTCAAATATAAGAAGTCTAAGGTAATTTTTATTGGACTTTTACATCTTCCTTTAGCCTCTATTTTTCTCTTTTGTAATATGCTTTTCCAACAAATCTAGCATACAAAGCCAGTTCACAAAGTGAGAAAAGAGATAAACACGTGAGTTTAGTGAAACACTTGATAGGAAAATACAATGGCCAATAATGAAAATTCAATGGGTGCTACACAACCGCTTATTCCCATCTTTAAAGGGAAAGGTTATGAGCCTTGGAGTATGCGTATGAAGACTCTACTAAAATCTCACAATCTTTGAGACTTGGTAGAACACAGTTATATAGATCTCGATGAAGAAAGCAAATTGCAAGATAATAAGAGGACAGATTCAAAGGCATTAGTAATTATTCAGCAGGCTATTTATCTATGACGGCACTTCTCTTGAATTGCAACAGTGACCACGTAGAAGCAAGCTTGGCCAATTCTGCAGGAGTTTCAAGGTGATCCAGAGGTGATTATGGTGAGATTACAATTCCTTTGGCGTGAGTTCGAAACCTTGGTCATGAAAAATAGAGGATAGATTGTTGATTTTTTATTAAGAGCAACAAAATGGTCAGTTAAATAAGATCCTATGGAGAGAAGATTACTAATCAGATAATTTATTGAAAGGCATTGAGGAGCTTAACTCCAAAATTTGATCACGTAGTTGCTACCATTGAAGAATCTAAGGATTTGTCAATTTTTTTCCTTTGGTGAACTAATAGGGTCTTTCCAAGCACTTGAGGCAAGAATTAATTGATCACTTGAAAAGAATAAAGAAAATGCATTTCAAGTTAAGGATGTGGCGGCCCCAAAAGTTGGAGAAGTGGAAAGGTCAGATAGTAGATACCGTAGACGATGAGGATTCCATGGTTGTGGTCATGGTAACATAAGAGGCAGGGGGATCACTTCGATGGGCAATGGCATTTGGTGAGAAAAAAAACAAAAAGAGTGATATTCAATGCAACCATTGCAAGAAATATAGGCATATACAAGCTAATTGTTGGCACAAAGACCACCAAGGTTGCAGTAGAAAATAGAGATGAAAATAAGCTATTTATGGCTCAATGGGATCCTAATCATGAGATGAGGTGATGTATGGTTTGTAGGTAGCGGCTAGTCAAATCATATAAAAGGTACCAATAAAAGATGAAAGTACAGTTTGGCAATGACAAAGAAATGCAAGTTGAAAGGAAAGGTACAGTAGGCATTAAAACTAACCATGGTAATGTAAAGTTTTTGCATAATATCCCGTTTGTACTTGATTTGGGGTATAATTTGCAAAGTGTTGGGCAATTAATGAGAGGTGGATATTCAATATTTTTTGATGATGATTCTTATATTATCAACTACAAGCATGCAGGCCACATGTTGATTAATATCAACATGACTTGAAAAAAAATATTCCCATTGGAAGTTTCAAGCAAAGGGAACTTTGTTCTTGTTACTAGTGGAAAAGCTGACTTAAGATTATGTCATTCACGATACAAAGATTTTAACGTCAAGGGTCTGAAATTACTAAGTGAAAAAGGTATGGTTTTTGGACTACCAAAAATTGATTCTGTTGAATTATGTGAAGAGTGTATTATGAGAAACAAGCTAAAAAGTCTTTTCCAGTTGGAAAGGTTTGAAGGGCTACAAAGTGTGATGAATTAATACGTGAGGATTTATGTGGGCCTATTCACATTATGTCTTTTAGTGGTAGTAATTCTTTATATTATGTCTTTTGGTGGAAGTCATTCTTCTTTGCTCTTCATTCATGATTTTAGTCGCATGAGTTAGGTAACTTTTTGGAAAACAAGTCAGAAACATTTCAGAAATTCAAGCACTTCAAAGCTAAATTTGAGAAGTAAAGTGGTCTTTACATCAAACCTCTTTGCACGAGGCGATGCGAGGAAGGATGGCAGCTGTGAAGATGCGGTGGTCTGTGTGGGTTAGGGCTTTTTTGATTTGGGGCTGCGTTATTTTGAAACTGAACAGGAAAAAGAAGGAGCGGCGTAAGCTGCGTTATTTATTTACTTTTTAATTAACTGTGATTATTTCGCGGTGGTTCTTAAACCGCCACGAAAACCTATATTTTGAGGCGGTAACAGGAACCGCCACATAAACCGCCGCAAATTCTTATTCTTGCGGCGATTCAAGGTAACCGTCGCGAAATCACCGCCGCCAAGAACACTATTTGTTGTAGTGTGATGGAAAGGTGGAATATCTAAAATCAAGGGAACATGTTGAGCTCATTCATTAAATGCGGGCTTTTAGAAAATCTCTAGCCTTCCAAGCTTTGCTGGGTGAGAAAAGTGTCAATGACAGGTTCATGGCCTTCATGAAGTGTCAGATCCAGATCTATTACCTAGAAGGCTCATTGGTGGGTTTGAAATGACATAGTTGGATCCTGCTAGGACTGCTGATATGAAGGATTACGAACCTAGCCCAAAGGAAAATAAAAATCCTAATGCTCTAAAAGAAAATGAGTTCCCTATCCTTGCGGAGAAGTTTGGTAACAAGGAAGATACAGTCTCTTAGCTTTTAGGTTTCTTGAATCATTTTGTACTTTTTTTAATCTTCTTAAGGTCATAATATTTCTAGGGGTCCAGTGTAGCGACCTCAAAGTTTGGATTCAATTCAATTACTAATTTTTGTAATCGAGAATTTTTATAATTGAGTTCAATTCATTAAGATAAAAAGATAACTTTAAATATTGAAAATCAAAATCCAAATATGATATAAATTAACTTGAAACATAGAAAAATAATGGCAAAAGATGAAGGAGATGTCCGATAATGGACCTTTCGTGGCATGATCTAACTAGCAAGTTTATTATAATAAGCTGAAGATGCGTCAGCCACCAAGAACTTCATTATTATAGTGCATGACTCTACATCAATAGGAGATCCACCAATCCTGCTGGCACTACCTTAGCCCCTCCAAATCCAATCAGTGGCGTATGCACTGGTTTGATAATAGTAACATCTAGCTCATCCTTCTAAATACATCAAGAAAAATTATGTCATTTGTGCTTCCATTATCCGCTAGAACTTTTTTCACCTCAAAGTTTGCAATATCCGTAGTTGTGATCATTGAGTCATTATGAGGGATCACGACATCGTGCAAATTATGTTCATTGAAGATAACCGCGAGTTGTTCCTCAATTTTCAACAGTTTTGTTCTTGACCCAAGACCTCGAGAACTCAGCTCCCTTACATATTTCTTTATTGCATTTCATGACTCATCAAATGTGGATCCTCCTGTTATTGTATTAATGACTCCATGCTTTGGGAAATTATCACTTTATATACTTGGCTGCTTTTCTTCCCATTTTTGTAGTCAGCTTTGTAGGATCTTCTTCTGGGCTAGATGACCTCACTATTTTTTTCTCTCTTTGAGCATCGGGTCCTTGTTTTTGTATGATATATTCCTTGAAATGTCCTTGTAGGATCGACCTTTCTATCTCATCTTTGAGTTTAAAACAATCTTTTGTACGGTGACCGTTATTTTTGTGAAAATGACACAATATCTTTGCGAACTCAACTTAGTTGGGATGTACCTAGTCTTTTTTTTGCCACTGAAGGAACTTAGAATCATTATTAGCTATAAGTGCTTGAGTTCGTGTTATTGTAAACAGAATATAGTGTTGGTATTTTTCTTAAATTGTTATTTGTCTTTTTCAGACTTAACCTCCACCCTATACTCCTTTTCCTTTCATAACCCTCTTCTTTGAGGTCACGCTTTGTTTTTTCATCCCGTTGAACTCTTTTTCATTAATATACTTTTTCGACCTAATCATGAGCTTTTCCATAGTGTTTTATGGGATTTTTAAGCACTTTGCCGTGAAATTTCCCAATTGGAAACTATTCAATAAAATGGAGACTTTCAAATCCACAGTGAGGTCTTATACCACCAAAAATTCAATATTGAATCTATCCATGAACTCTCTCAGAGGCTCATATTCCCTTTGCTAAATGGGGAATAAATATGTATTGATCTTTTCACCTTTTTCTTGCTAGCAAAGTGATAAATAAACTTTTGTTCCATTTAGCACTAGGCTTGTGAACCACTCGTTCATTGTATTATGTAATGTAATCGCGAGAACTTGAGCCTTCTGGGTATTGCTTAGGGCTATAGGCGAATTATTCTCTCAAAATTATTCACATGCTTCTGAAGGTCACCAGTTCCATCATATGATGACAATTCAGGAACTTTGAAGTCATTAGAAACGTACTCAATTATAATCTTATCACAAAAAGGAGAGTTCTTTACTTCAAAACAAGGCTCACGCTTTTCCACTTTTGTAGCTTTTTTTCTTTTCAATTCATGCAACCTCTTACTCAACCTTTCGACGTTATAACTTATCTCATTCATTTCTGCTCAATTGTACATGCTTGTTTGTTTGGATAGCTAGTTCATTCCTCACTTGAAACCTCTTACCATGCTCGAATTTTCAATATTCATTTGAGTACGGTCTTTCGCCATTTTCAAGTCGACTGTATATATATGGGGTGGCTGAGGTCATTGTTGAGTGTTTGTACTGATCAAGTCCTTCGAATTTGTTACTCTTTCTCTCATATTATCTTTGGAAGCTCCCATGTACATGTTCCTACCCTGAGATCCCAGACCCTCTTTTTGCTGCAGGGGGTGAGTTCGGGAACAATCGCTTGTTTAAGGGTGGCTCGGCAACAGGTTGCACAGGTGCAAATGAGATTGGTGTAAGAGGTGTTGGAGCATAAGGTATTGGAGTATATGGCATAGTAATCATTCCTTACCTTAAGTCATCCAATATCTTTTTGTTCATCTCATAGAACATATTCTCAAGTTCAGCCTCTGGTCATATTTGTTAGACCATCCGCCACTGACCTACTTGACAAAGGTTGAATCCCAACTAGGCTCAATTAAGTCTCGCCGGGGATGGGGTAGTGTCCGGGTTAGGCGTCTCTACGCCTTTTTCCCCATCACCTACCATCTCTCCTGCAAACAAACAAGGCAACTAGAACCTCTTTCTTAAAGATAACTTCAAATGATAAGTAATGGAGGTAAAAGTAGTCTTTATCTATTAATGAGGGACAAATATTACAAAAAAAACCTTAAAAGAAGGTCTACAATAGTGATAAGACTTCGACTACTTTGGTACAAAGAAATAGATTAGGTGCCTTGCAAGAAGCAGTGAAGTGGCTGGATTTCATGAACAGTAATTGGTCCTTTTTTGATGACATAAAGGAGTATTTATAGTGTTTAGATTGTATAATCAACACCTTTACGTACGGCACCATCTTGGAACTCTTGCAAGATATATCAATGGCTGTAAGTCCGAGTCTTATCTTTCAGATCTTGCGGGTTGGGGTCAAGTTCCTTCGAATCCATACTAGTAGACATGGATCCATATCCCAAGAGGTGTAGATAATGGCTCATAAATGTATTTTTGTCATTTGACCTCTATTTTGTGCTATCCCACATCAATCTTATACTCCCTTATTGTAACACCCCAAAAATGCACCTAATTAAATTTTAAATCCTTATTTTTCTAACGACGATTCGTTTTTACAATCGCAAAAATTTTTCTTCTAACCAAAATATTTTATTACAGTCAAAACATTTTTCTTGCACTCGAAAATTTCTCTACACGCCATTTTGGCCGAAACAAACTCATTTAGACCCAAATTTTAGCTTAAACCTTTCCAACCCAATCCATGAAATTTCAAATATATATATATATATTTACAAATCGGCCAACATCCTGTTAATTGAGGGATTTCTCACCAATTCCATGTACTAACTCTTCCATGAGCAGCAACATGTGATGAATTTGAAGCATGCAATCTTGACACCTAAACAAGCGCTCACAATTTTTACAATTGCAAGATCATTCTTCCCCCTTTTATAAATAGGTTGGCCATTGCAAGACATCTTTCCACTCTTGCAAACTCCCACCTTTATCAATATATATGCACACCTCTCATCTTTCACACATCTCTCTCTACAAATATATATATATATATCTTTACTTAGAAAAAAAATATCTATCTTGTGATATCCCACATTACTAGACTATAGAAATAGCTACTATTACGTAAGCAATAGTCAAATAATCTATATTCAACCATTAGATATCCTTTTCAAGCAAGTTATTTATAACTCAATTTCAGGTTGCGCACGACAGATTCTCAGGCAAATCTCGCATCCTAGGGCCCTGGACTTAGGGCATGACAAATGATATTAGAGCCAACCACCAGTCGAAGGGAGTTAAGTGTTATGCGGGGTAAAGTGTTACGTGTTTGGGGACTACCTTTTGAGCTTGCGTGGCAAAGTGCTATATACACGAGAGCCGTCTCTTGAGCCCGTATGAGCTATCTCTAAAGTCCCAATGTCTCATGGACGGTCCTAGGCTTTGTTATATTGCGACAAGGGCGTCATGTTTTGAAAGAGGGGTGATTGTGATATCCCACATTGCTTGACTATAGAAATAGCTACCATAATATAAGCATTGGCCAAAGAATCTATTTTCAACCATTGGATATATCTTTTGAGCAAGTTGTTCATAGCTCAATTTTACATTGTGCATGGTAGATTCTCAGGTAAATCTCGTATCATGGGCCCTTAGCATGACATATATCCTATGACTATACATCTCTCTCTAAGTTTTAAACTGGGAGATTTCAAACTCTCCTTAGGATCAATTTTGGGCAAGCATAGAACTCTAGTTTTCAAAACACATTGAGATATGAGGATAAATGTTGAATATGGCATAATGTATATGATTTTTGATGTTATTATGTGATTTAGCTTGAGGCTTGTGCAACAACAATACCGATTGAAGCTTAGGATTAATGTAAGAATTATGGTTATTTCCTTACTCCATTGAATATCTATTCATTGCCTCATTTCTTGTATTTGTTGATTGAGTTTATATTGATTTTTTTGTGATATTCATCGGCATAAAAGCTTTAAAATTCTTGTGAATGATGATTGAGACCTTGAACATTATTGTAGCTACCATTCTTGCTTATACATGAGTTTGTGAGGATTTGGGACTTTGGACAATTAGAATAAAATGGATATAAGAATGAAGAATTGGAACTATGGACTTGTAGAAAAAATTTTCCCACACATTTTTTATTTAATTCAAATTTTAAATCTTAAAGTTTCCTCTAAAAATGTGTATGGAAATTTTTGATTTTAAATACACAAAAAGGGGTGCGTTCGCACCCACTAATAGGCGCACTTGCGCTCGGGGCTACTAATGGGCGCAGTTGTACCCATTTTCGAGCACCGTCGCGCCCAATGCAGAAGCTAAATCTTCACATTTTGACCCTAAATTACTATTTTAAGTCCATAATGCACTTCTTTAAGATATTTTAAAAATTTCAAAATGATTTTCCTTAAGTGCGAGGCTCAATTGGAATCGAATATTGGAATCGATTATTATTTAAATACACATTTCAATGGAATTAAATATCGTGAATATGTATTGTTCATTGTAAACCTTATTGTGTGATTGATGAGCCCTAGGAACTTTAAGAGGAATGGCTGGATGATGTCAGATCGTCAGTCGGGTCCTCTGGTAAATTTTCCAATTATTTGGATAGTTCGTGAAAACCTGGAAGTAGAATCTTTCACGAACTACTCCGTGACACATAGTGTGTCGATAATGTTATATTATTGGTTCAATTTGGGTTGCCCCCTTCTGAATGGCCACTCAAGGGAGGGATTTGTGAAAGGATGAGGGTTTATAATTGATATTGGGGGTGATAAGGGTGACAGACCTACCCAAATTTCGTTCTACCTGATTGATTGATTGAGTATTGATCTTTTACTGATTGATTGTTAATTTGGATTTGTTTCTTGAGCTCTTGAAATTGCCTTGCATCTTGCATCTTGTTCAATTATCTTCGTAAGCTCATATTGAATCATTGATTAATATTCTAATACTTTGCCTTCTCTACCTTAGCCACAATTCTTACTAAGCCCATAGACTTATTCTTACATTTTACCATGTGTAGGCGAATGAGCTCCATTATTGTTTTGATAGTTTGGATTTGGATTATGTTTGACTTCGCGGTCGTTACACTTACTATGAAAAATATAGTAAACGTGACAAAATATTGAATTATAGTGTAAAAACTGTCATTAATTCTATTTAAATAGTGCAAATAATTATATTTTGTCACAAAAAAAGATTTTAACAAATTAATAGTGAAAACAAATTTATATTGTCACTATTAACAATTAGTGATACATGTATAGTGACTACTTAACTTGTCATTAAATTTAGTGACAATTTTTGTTGTCATTAGTTTATCATAATGTCATTATCATGTATCACTAATTGTCTACAGTGACAATTTAGAACACTACTTTTTTTTTTCTTTTTTGTCACTAATGAGCTATATAGTAACGAAACAACAAATAATGTCATCAAATATAATATAATTATTGACAAGAGAAAAGTTACTGTCATTTAATATTGTTAGTGTAACACCCGGGATTTCCTTGATTAAAATTTACCAGACGATTTTTATAAAACGTGCAACGGCTTAATTTCGAAACCACACATTACGTCCCAAATATTTTTCTCTCGATTGGGCCTCGACTTTTATCTTAATTTCAGCCCAAACGACGGTCCAAACACCCCAAATTTTCAGCCCATATATATGTGCATATATACATACGCTAAACACTCTTAAAAGAACAAGATATGCACCTATATACATATATATGTACCCACTCAACTATTTTTTCAGATTTTGGGACT
>JACFYI010003769.1:85396-101778 GCA_014898755.1 Handroanthus guayacan
AGTTGGTAATTTCCTAATCTCAGAGGGTAGTCAAATGTAATTAACCCTTACATAAATGAATGAAAAGAAATATAATGCTACATGAAAATTTAAAATAACATCTTGGCCTATAGAACAATATAACATCGTTTATTATCTAATGTTTCGTATTTAAAATCATTAGTATAATGTACATTTTACATTTAATGGGTATCTATATCATATATAAAGTAAGATAGACGGCCAAAGGAGGAATTATTATTATTTTTTTTTAATAGTATGGCCTTAAGTGTCATATGTAAAATGTCCCTATTAAATCTCATAATTACGTTAATTACTATTTTACCACTAATTCCACTCACAAACCACTCCACAACCCACTAGCAAACCCACCACTAATAACTTCTAATATTGTTTGACGTAGTCTTTCATTTTTCTTTACTTGCCGTGTTTTTGGTGGAATGAAAAGGCACATAGAGGGCCCATTGGTGAAGAGAGACATAGAAAGTGTACTTATCATCCATAGATTCACTCAGTCGGTAGTTGTGAAATAGTTAAGTCAATTGTTCCACTCATATATCGGATCAATTTCTATGCAAGAGAAAGAAAATATGTGGGCGAGGATTTACAGGGTGCTCATCATTAGGTTGTTTTTAGCCTTATTATACTTCAAAACTATTTTTTACATTGCATTTTATTTTCCAAGTACCATTTTTTCTTTCTTTTCTTACGGGGGTTGATTTTGGTTTCTCTCTTTCCTTTTTATTCCATGTAGGTTTCAATTTTATTTTCATGGACCAAGAATAGTGTTAACGATAATTTTCTGTGAGTTTTTTTCTAGGCCCTTTTTGCATTTATGTTTGGATTTTTGCCTTTCTTTATTTGAAAAAGTGGATAACTTTACCATCAACTTTTTAGAATAATATTTTACAAGGAAAGAATGCGAATACATTCATAATAAACAATTGAAAGATATTGAAAATGGATTTATATTGGTTGCGTGGTGAAGTATACCTGTAATTAACTTTGAATTTTGGCACCATATGATATATGTAAGACTAATATGATTTTTTAAACAATCATATGATTATATGATTTTTTAAACAATTATTGTGGATTCCAAAAAGCTAAATATGCTGCATTTAATTTTTGAAATGTCATTTTTTTTTTTGGTAACATGTATTGTTTTTCATTTCTCCTTTCTTCATTTTCTTTTCCTACAGGTTTAACTAAGGATTTTATGCTGAAATTGTAACACCCCCAAACCAAGAATATCCGTACCTGGGCCGGACGACCCTACCTTTGACAGGAGGATCTAAAATCGATATACAACAACGCATAGGAAAAGCTAAAGTTCTTATATCATTCAAAATCATTGCTTACAATACAACTAATATCCATTATAATCGTAGTCCAAGCCTTATACAAAGCAAAATTTACAGATCATGATCGACTACATAACATCAAGTTACAAACTTAAACAAGATTCAATTGTCAAAATAGCAAATTTTCAACTAATCCATAATTCGGAAATACAAGCGAACAAGCTAAAAGCTTCAATTGAAGTTCAATCACCTACACATGGTAAAATTTTTGAGTAAGTCTTAGAGACTTAGTAAGAACCATGGCTATGGAATAAGAAAGGCAAGGTATTGGAATATTAATCAATGAATCGACATGAGCATTATGATGATAATCGAACAAGATACATAATGCGAAATAATTTCAAGAGCTCAAGAACTCAATTCAAAATGACAAATCAATCAATAAGAGCTCAATAATCAATTATAAGTCAGAACGAGATTTTTGGTGGGTCTGCCATCCTTATCACTTTCAATATCAAACATGTAACGCCCCGAATCACGATAGCACGTCCGCCTCGCAATCCGGAACGTCACTTGCGGTCGGACATACATGCTAAAACCAAAACAAGAACTTACATGCACAAATCAATCTAAATCCATCAGAAATTCATTCATATCACAATTGTTCATACATATAACATATCTTCCCAAAATAAGCTCAACCAACTAAATACAATCCAAAAGTTCAAAAGAGTCTAGTCGAGCTATTACAAGTTTAATACAGTTCCAAAACTTAAACAGATCGGGCTTGATTCCTCATGCAAGGGTTCACAGCTTAAGATCCTACATAATATATCGTGAAATCATGAGTCACACGACCCAGTAAAATTTATGGCATGAAGAAGGAAACAAAAGAGTTCCAGACAACAAGCATATCGACAAATGGGACAAGAATGTGATTTCAATAACAGTTCAGAGCATTCAGAACGAACAGATCAGGCTAACAGACATAAAAGATATTACATTCAAGTCATAAGGCAGAAACTAGTATTTGGTAGATCAATCACCTTTATATCTTCAATACAATCATATAAAATCCTTATCCCTCCAACTCTCGAAAAAGCAACAGACACAGATAAGCACAGCCGACCTACGTGCTTTAGGATAATCCCTCAGAACCCTACCTCCAGGGCTGTCCAGATTAATCCCACAGATGAGGATTCATACGAGCTAGTATTGATAACCCGTTGTTGCCCAATCCGATACTCATATAAATTCCCAATGGCCCAACAGACAGATAGAACAGAAGGTTTATAGACAAACAGAACAGTTCAAATATATCAGAATTGTGAAGCTATTATCACGTTGATTGATTACAATGATAGTACGAACAAATCGGAAGTTTAGCCAATCATTTATTTCGAACAAACTTGGAATAGGCTATGGACCAGAGGATTCATCGTGTTGAAAACTTGATTATATGTTAAAAAGATCGGATACGGACTTGGATCAACCAAAAGAAGTCAAGATTTCAAAAAAAATGTTAAGATGGGTGCTTAAGAGCCGGTTTGGGCGCTCAGGCGCCCAAACGCTTATTTTCTCTAGAGGGCCGGGCGCCTGAGCGCCAAGTTTCTGGAGTAACTCCAGTGCGCTGGGCGCTTGGGCGCCTAGCGTCTGGAGTGGCCGACCATACCCAGTGCTTGAGAGCCCATTACGAGCGCTTGAGCACCCATCGGGCGCTTGGGCGCTCTTTCTGGGCACTTGAGCACCCGGTCTCGGCCGAAAATCCACTTTTTTGTCTTGTTATTTTCTTTTGATTTTTGGCTCAAAATTGCATTTGTGGGATTGTTTTAGGTCCATAAACATTATAAAACATTGTTTCAAGTTTTGATTAAGGAATTTTCGAAAAATAGAATCCAAGTCGAAATGTGCCATTAAGTCCGTATCTTTCACTTTTGTCCGTTTTTAGGCTATCAAACCACTTCATAGTCCATGGTCTTTGATTCAATAATGGTCTAGAGCTCAAGTAATAATGTCCAAGGAATGACTAGTCTTAAGATGATCATATTCATGGTTTGAACATACATACAAGAACATCATTTGCATACTCAAAGAAGAGCTCATATCCAACAAACATATAACCATGAAATGGATAGCATATTGAGGAGCTTATAACAAGAAAGCACATGGATCATGGAAGGAACATATGCTCAAGAATGGAGACGAAGAGCTATAAATCTTACCTTAGTCCTACGATTGATTAAATGAACTCCGAGTTCCAAGTGCCGAGTTCACTTCCATATCAATGCCTAACCAAATATATATACCAATATCAAACTCTATATTTCCATATCAAAACCATATAGACAAGATTCAAACTTAACTTACCAAGGTAGAGTGCTATTCCCGTAGGTTTCCTTTAAATTCCTTCAAAACTTGAGCTTACTAGTATGGATGTGTGTGTGTGCCATGAGATTTAAGAGAGGATGAGGGAGTGTGGAGAGCTTAGTTCTTTTCAGATTTTGGGTGATGTAAAAATTGGTGTACAAGCTCCCAATTCCTTTTATTAAGTGTGAGGTTGCTTGGTCAAGAGGTTGGTCATCATTGAGGCATGGTTTGTCCACCAACTAACATGGTTTTCATCAAAGGAGTATGGCTTCCCTTATATTAGCCATAATTTTTCAGATTGGATTGCATATATATATATATATGATATATACATATAAATTTTGACTTATTTGGTGTGCATATACATATAGACATGGGCTTAAATTTGGGAAGTGGTTGGGCCTTTATTTGGGTCAAATTAAGTCTAATTGGGTCGAAATTTCGGTTAACGTTGAGATCCAATCGAAAGAAATATATTTGGACACGTAATATGTGATTTGAAATTAAAATGTTGCTCGTTTTCTTGAATTTATTTTTTTGAATTTCCAAAATTGACGAATTTTGAAATTTTAAGTTAAGAAAATCCCCGGGTGTTACAAAACATAAATTCTTATCCCTCCAAAACGTTCCCCCTCGAGTGGCCACTCGGAGGGGTAACCTAACAAATAATATGACATCGTCGATGTACCGCATGTCACGAACTAGTTCCTGAAAGATCCTACCTCCAGGTTCTCACAAAATATCCAAACAATTTGGGAAGCCTACCAAAGGTCTAACTGTGGGTCCAATGCCGCCTAGTGTCCCTCTTAAGGTCTTCAGGGCTCAACATTCATGCATTAGGTTTCGAAAAAATAGTATATAACAAGAAAATTTTCATTGAATCAATAAACGAATACTTTGGATATTGGATATAACGTTCAAGTTGGAACATTGGACATAATTAAAATCAATTTGATCATAATTTTTTTTTTAAGAGAAAAAGAATGAAATTGCAATTGTAATTCCAGATTTAAAAATCTTAATTTTTCAAAATATAAAATGAGTTATATAATGTTCTAAATTAAGGTTATGTTAATACACTTTTCCCAAACCAAGAGTTATGTAAACTTTTGTCCTCACTTACAAAGCATTGAAGGTTCAAAAATATAATTATTATTATTATTTTTCCAAAAATTTACAATTAAAAATCGGTTTCAAAATATTTATTATTCTATTTTACTTTTTATACGAAATTTTCATCAACAATTTCAGCTTAATATTTTCATATAAAATAAGTTATGAATTAATTTAAACTAAGCTTATGTATAAAAACTCATCTTTTCCAAATTAACATTTTTGCACAATTTTGTCTAATAACCTCACTTATCAAAGTATTAAAATTCCAAAACAAATATTTTAGGTATCATCTTGAATTTATTATGTCCAATGATTCATCAATCATGATCAATCAAGGATAGTCTCATGGATTTATCAAGGAAGTCACAAGCTCATTTCAAGATAAATATCAATAACAATAAGATCAACAAGTATTTCAAACATGGAGGACAAAATCTCAGCATGGATCATGGTAAAGAATCAAGGAAAGTCATAGCAATAACCCTTACCTCTTGTCCTTAGGCTTTAAGTCCCAAGATGATATTGAGAGCTTATAATCCTTCGAGTTTATTCCACCTATTAATATCAATATCATTTAGATGCTAGACCACATCTTCATATCATGTAAAATCTTATGATCTAGTTTTGGCAGTCAGATCTCTAGTATATTTTTGGATATATTCCATCAAGTTTCACGGTGTTTTTTTTTCTATAAATATCTTCACTTGATGATCTTTTCAATGGTAACTTCTGATCGATAATCAAACGGTCGGATCTTCATCTATACCCTTTTAAATTCCACCCCGGCTCTGTTCCCAGTAGCTATGACATGCTATTTTCCATCAGCATTTTCAGTAGTTTTTTTCCTTATTTTTGAGTGATTCTTGATTTTAACATTGTCTAAACTTGATAAAGTTTCTAACGGTATATCATATGGGTTGATTTGATAAGATTAAGGTAGGTTAAATCGAAGGATGTGCAGGGAACAGTGGTACCCAAGAGATGGTTTGGATGTTAATGTGCTTGGTTATATTCCAACTTTCAACTTTTAACTACAATTGTCCCAAATCCAAATTTTCTTCAAGATTTCATTATAACAATGGCAAGGCTCATTCAAGATCATTTAATAATAGGTCTCATGGGTTTAACTAGGGAATAATCAAAATCACCTCATGTCCAAGATCAATGAATCAAGCATAAGGTTCATAATGGCATAAATCAAGTTTATGGAAATGAAAGGTCATAGCTATAACCCTTACCTTGATTTAAACTTCAAATCTTTAGTGTTAAAAATCTCAAGCTATATCACCTATTATCACAAAAGAATTATTTAGGCACTTTATTTTCATCATAGAATTCAGATTACCCATCTTATAAATTGACACTAAGTTTACCAAATATATGTGCAACTAGGGAGAGTGTTTTTCCTTATTTTTCCCCTTTTAAGCTCTTTAAAAGTCTTGATCAAAATTGGAAGATAGAAAAATTTTCAAGTGGTTTGTAGGCTTAAAGAGAAAGGGCATAAAGAAGAGTGTGTGTATGAATATCTTGCTCAACCAAAGGTGAAAGAATTTTGCAAGACTAATATGCTATTTATAAATAAAACTTGAGGTTAAATGTGTAATTGGCCAACCCAAAAGCTTGGTAGAGAAGTTTTGTAATACATGTGAATATATATATATATATAAGCCTACATGTACGAATGTCTATGTATCCCACATGATAATAAAGTTGGCCAGCAATTTTTGGATATTAAAATATTGCAATATCTTCCCTCAATTGAGGGATTGCAATGCCACAAGATTTTCAGATTTCTCTCTCTCTCTCTCTCTCTGTGTCTCTCTCTCTGTTTTTTTTTTTTTTTTTTTTTTTTTTTTGAGAAATTGAAAATTGGGCCAAAGGTTTGGGCCAAAATTTGTTTATTTATTGAGCTGAAATCAAGGTTTTGGACCAAGTTAATTGCAATACAATTTTCGATTAGTCGATCGAAATATCTTCATTTTCAAATAATTTTCAGGTGGTCATGAAAGAAATTGGCAATGATTATGAAAAGGATTTAGGTTTGAAAAATGTGAATGTGAAAATATAGTTAGGAGAATTTTCGGGTACAAGAAAAATTTTCAAATGTGAGAAAATATTTAATTGTAAGAAAAATTTTTATGATCTTAAAAATCGATTTGTCATTCGAAAAATAAAGTTTTAAAATTTAATTTGGAGAATTTTCATGGTGTTATATTCTTCCTCCCTTAAAAGAATTTGATTTCCAAATTCGTACCATTACTTTAATAAGTGGGGACATTTATCCCTCATCATGTCCTCACGCTCCCAAGTATCCCCTTATTCTATCTGGTTCCTCCAAAGGGCCTTAACTTGGAGTATTCTTCAGGTCTGGTAATCTAGGTTACGGGCAGGTTGTACTACAAATGTAGGGTCATATTGGATGGGTACGCCGAAGAGTTCTATAGCATGTGAGGGATTCGGGTGATACTTTCGTAATTGCGAGACACGAAAAACATAATGAATCCTCGTAAGATTTGGTGGAAATTCTAATCCATAGTTACTGGACCTATACGTTCAGTAACTTCATAAAGTCCTTCATATTTTTGGTCTTTACTACCGAAATAGTGGCTAGACCACTGTTTTTGCGGTCCTTGATGCTACCATCCCTAATATTAGCACCCAGCTTAACTGTTTATGCAAAAAAAATTACCATAGTCTGATGTTGATATAGTCAATCTATTCCAAAATTAAGATCATAGTTTTTGGATTGACCGTCTGATAAGATTAGTGACAAATTCCTATTTCTCTATTATCACAAGGGAATTTGGGAACCCAATGCAAGTTCCATAATATCCTCTCATAGGCTTTGAACTTCATACGGAGTTCCCATGATTACTAAAGTCAACTTATTTGCTTGGCAGATACAATCGATATAAAAGAGCGTGTAATACTAAGGTCAAACAAAGCTTGGCATAGAAAATTTTGTGTTAGGGTGTTGCCTCCCACCCATTGTGTGGGGTCCACTGCTCCTTCTGCTGCTAATGCATAGGCTCGAGCTTTAATTTGTAGACGCCCTGTTATGTTCTGTTGTGGCTGGTTCTGTATTTTGGCATTAGCGTTCTTATGGTTTTTGGGGCAGTCCTTCGCATAATTGCAAGGACTCCCGCAGACTACACACCTTCTCTATTTCTTTCAACACCTGTTTTCAGTGTGATTGATACCTCTACAGTAATTACAGCTCTTCTTCTCCACTACCGTTGAAGCCTCGCCCTTATTAGCAATTGGTAGATTTCCAGTTATCGTCTGAGGTTTTTTTCCATAGAAACCATTCTTCCCTTTATTTTGGTCATTTTTACCCGAACACTTCTTCTTTCTTTTCTCATCAATTTTTTAGAGCTCCTAAAATTTTGCCTCCAGCTCCATTGTCATCTCCACCGCACTATCATAGTTTGGGGGACAATCAATAGAAGATTGCCTTAACTCAGTTTTACTGTCTTCAACAAACCTTTTTTCTCCACCTCTCTTCATCCGCAAGAATGTGCAGCGCATACTGAATTAGCCGATCTTATTCGGTCTCATGTTTGACTACAGTAAGTGTCCCCTGAATCAATCTCATAAATTCTTTTTCTTTTAGATCCCTAACTATTTGAGGAATAAATTTCTTTAAGAACTCTTCTCAGAATTGTCTCTAAGTTTGTTCAATTTCATTTGTTTCTCATCTCCTTTCTACCACCGCCCACCAATAACACGTAACTTCTTCAAACAGAAATGTGGCATATTTTACCTTTTGCAGATCTATGTAATTCAACACCCTAAAGGTTTTCTCAACCTCAGCTAACCAAAATTCGGCCTTTGATCATCAGGTTCGTTGTTGAACATAGGCGGGTTGAACCTCAAGAATCTTATCAATATTTTATCATCAAATTCTTCCTCCTGCCTATGTCCCAAATTTTCTTGCTGTCGGCCTTGATTTACAAGTTGCTGCAGTAAAATGAGTAGTTGATCTGCAGCAAGCTCATTTCTTGGTGGGGGAGTCCTTTCTCATGGCCTCTCTCGGGGTATCTCATCCTCTATATTATTTGGGATTTCTGGAGCTCGCAATTCCTCAAATAAAACTCGTCTTGGCCTACCGCATTTTATAGGGGGCTCGTTGGTTGAGGTTCCCTCTCTTGACGCCATAATTATCCGAAATTAATCAATAAGGTTTCTTGGTATCATTCCAATAATTCTATTATCACAAAAGCACAAAATTTTATCTCACCATAAGAATATATAACATCAAAACTTAAGAGGAGCAATACAAAAATTCCATATTCATTAAGTTAAAAAATATTTGTCATTACATAGCAAGAGTTATGATGACCAAACCTTTTATATCACTAGCAAAAGGAACTTGTACCATATCAGGCCTAGTTTTCTTAAGGTTCACAAAAGTTGGCATCACCTAAAGCTACTATTACATAGTACAACCAAGTCCCTTACTCACTAAGTCTATCTACTAGATAATTAGGATCCTCATCCGGATCCTCTTCGAGCTCTTTCTCCGTCATCATTACTATCCGTGCTCTTCCTACCTTCATTCTTATCCTCATCTAAGTCATCGTCGTCATGACCCCCTAAATGCCTCAAGTACACCTCCTTCTAATATTCCGTCTCCTTACACTTTGTCTCCAATTTCTTCTCAAGATCTCTCTCTCTCTCTCTCTCTCTCTCTCTCTTTGCTTCCTATTTGGGCTTGCGTTACTCTCGTCTGAGTTCGAGTCTACCTAATGACTTATTTTTGCCTTTCCATTATTCATCCTACCCACTCGTTGAACACAAATGCAACGGTTAATAAAAATCGTAATTATAATAACGAATCTATCTAAATACCGGGTTTTCCTAAATCCTAAGTAACTTAGAGAACAATTTCCACCTATCTCATCATTCTTGAGTCAAATGATTAATGCATAAATATAACAGTTCACAAATTGGTAAGCCTCTCAAATGCAATCCGATATATTTAAGCATTACCCATTATTCCAAATGATCATAACTTAGTTTGGTCCAATCCTATGACATAAGTCCAAAGAGAATTCCTCTGCCAAAGATCTAATTTCGGCATAGCTCGAGTTCTTTCCTAAAGAGACCTAGAGCTCGGATACTACCTGTAACACCCCGGATCCTAGAATATTCGTCCCTAGGTCGAAAAGATTACCTGTGAGTAAGGTTACTAAACTAAAACCTTCAATAATCCATAGATCACATAACAAATATTCGTTACATTGATATCATATACAAAATATAACTTCAAGTCTCCTTAAAAGCTCAACTATACTTAATTATCCTTACAAAAATCTATAATACAAATTATAGTAATACTCAAGATCTTGAACTCGTCATAAAACTCTTGGAATTAATCTCTTATAACAGTAGAATTTAAGGGGTGAGTCCACTGATTGAACAAGAATTATAGCTAAAACTAAGAAAACGGGCATGTCAAACAATAAGTCCTGAGCTCAAAATATCAATACGATTATAAAAGGAAATTGATATCATAGATTTGCAATCAATCATATAGCTCAAAAGCTCAATAAGAGCGATTCGATATTCATCGCTAATTCGATCATTCACATTCAACAAATTGATGCAATACGACCAATTCATTATGACAAGGCATAAGGCTTAAAATTTCAATGAAAATTATGAATATCGAAACAATTCAGGTTGAACTAATTTTTGGAGGATCTGCCACCCTTATCACTTCCAATAATAAATATAAATCTTTATCCCTCCAAAGGGTCCTTTCTTAGAGTGGCCACTCAGAGGGTCAACCCAATTAACAATATGACACAGTCAAGGTACCGCATATCATAGACTAGTTCGTAGAAGGTCCTACCTGTAGGTTCCCACAAACTATTCAAACGATTGGGAAAACCTACTAAATGTCCAACTGTCGGCCTTATATCGCCTAGTGTCCCTCTTTAGGTCCCCAGTGCTCAACATTCATGCATTAGGTTTTGGAAAAATAGTGTATAATAAGGAAATTTTCATCGAATCAATAAACGGATACTTTGAATGTTGGATATAACGTTCAAGTTGGAACGTCGGACATAATAAAAATCAATTTGGTCGTCAATTTTTTTTTTTAGAAAAAGAACAAAATTGCAATTGTATTTCCATATTTAAAAATCTTAATTTTTTCAAAATATAAAATGAGTTATAAAATGTTCTAAATTAAGGTTATGTTAATACACTTTTTCCAAACCAAGAGTTATATAAACTTTTATCCTTACTTACAAACCATTGAAGGTTCAAAAATATATTTTTATTTTTTCTGAAAATTTACAGTTAAAAATCGGTTTCAAAATATTTATTATTTTATTTGACTTTTTATATGAAATTTTCATCAACAATTTCAGCTTAATATTTTCATATAAAATAAGTTATGAATTAATTTAAACTAAGCTTATGTATAAAAACTCATCTTTTTCATCATCTTGAATTTACTATGTCCAATAATCCTACAATTATGATCAATCAAGGATAGTCTCATGGATTTATCAAGGAAGTCACAAGCTCATTTCAAGATAAATATCAATAACAACAAGATCAACAAATATTTCAAACATAAAGGGCAAAATCTTAGCATGGATCATGGTAAAGAAATCAAGAGTGGTCATAGCAATAACCCTTACCTTTTGTCCTTAAGCTTTAAGTTCCAAGATGAGATCTTATAATCCTTCGAGTTTATTTCACTTATTAACATCAAGATCATTGAGATACTAGACCACATTTTCATATCATGTAAAATCGTATGATCCAGTTTCGGCAATCAGATCTCTAGCATATTTCTATTAACAAATGTAATGGCATATTTTTTCATTATAAATATCTTAACTCGATGATCTTTTTAATGGTAACTTCAGATCGATGATCCAACGGTCAGATCTTCAACTATACCCTTTTAAATTCCACCCCTGCCACTGCCCATGTTTCTGGCAGCCATGACATGTTATTTTCTATTAGTATTTTTTATTTTTTTTCCATATTTTTGAGTGATTCTTGATTTTAATATTATCTACACTCAATAAGGTTTCTAACGAGATATCATATGAGCTGATTTGATAAGATTAAGATGGGTTTCTAAGCTTTGGAATTTGGAGGATCTGCAAGGGATAGTGGTGCCTGAGAGATGGTTTGGATGTTAATGTGCTTCGTTATATTCCAACTTTCAAATTTTAACCTTAATTGTCCCAAATCCAAATGTTCTTCAAGATTTCATTATAACAATGGCAAGGCTCATTCAAGATCATTCAATAATAGGTCTCATAAGTTCAACTAGGGAGTAATCAAACTCATCTCATGTCCAAGATCAATGAATCAAGCATAAGGTTCATAATGGCATAAATCAAGTTTATAGAAATGAAAGGTCATAGCTATAACCCTTATCTGGATTCAAGCTTTAAATTTTTAGTGTTAAAAGTCTCAAGCTCCTACTCTCTCAGGCTATATCACCTATTATCACAAAAGAGTTATTTAAGCACTTTATCTTCATCATAGAATTCATATTACCCATGTTATAAATTAACACTAAGCTTACCAAATATATGTGCAACTGGGGAGAGTGTTTTCCCTTATTTTTCCCCTTTTAATCTCTTTAAAAGTCTTGATCAAAGTTGGAAGATAGAAATATTTTCAAATGGTTTGTAGGCTTAAAGAGAAAAGGCATAAAGAAGAGTGTGTGTATGAATGTCTTGCTCAACCAAAGGTGAAAGAATTTTGCAAGACCAATATGCTATTTATAGATGAAACTTGAGGTTAAATGTGTAATTGGCCAACTCAAAAGCTTGGTAGAGAAGCTTTGTAATACATGTGAATGCATATATATATATACATATATATATGAGCCTGCATATACAAATGTGTATGTATCCCACATGATAATAAAGTTGGTTAGCAATTTTTGGATATTAAAATATTGCAATATCTCCCCTCAATCAAGGGATTGCAATGCGGCAAGATTTTCAATTTTTTTTTCTTTCTCTCTCTCTCTCTCTCTCTCTCTCTCTCTCTCTCTTTTTGAAAATTTGAAAATTGGGCCAAAATTTGTTTATTTATTTGGGCCAAAATTAAGGTTTTGGGCCAAGTTAATTGCAATATAATTTTTGGTTGGTAAATTGAAATATTTTTATTATTAAATAATTTTCTGGTGGTTGTGAAAGAAATCAGTAGTGATTACGAAAAGATTTTAGGTTTGAAAAATGTGAATTTGAAAATATAGTTAGGGGAATTTTCGGGTACAAGAAAAATTTTCGAATATGAGAAAATATTTTAATTGTAAGAAAATTTTTTGTGATCATAAAAATCGATTTATCGTTAGAAAAATAAAGATTTAAAATTTAATTAGAAAAATTTTTGTGGTGTTACATAAATAAATTATTGATTTGTTTGGACAAAATATGATAGGATAAATCTCACATTTGGTCCCATAAGTGTCTGAGTACACTTTTTGTCCCGATTATTTCAATTTTCTCACATTGAGGATGGCAACTTCCAATTTCTCACATTTCCTCCTTTCGCCAACTTTTAAGTCGCAGAACTCGCGTACCTTGCATGTGGTTGTTAAGTGGATTGGGAAAATGGCACTTTCGGTCCCATATCTCATGCTTTGTACGCTTATGTTCTTAATCATTAGTGATGTTTCACACTAAGAACTTTAATTTAACTTTTATCTCGTATGGCACCCTTTCGCCTGTATCCTTCAAATACTTAATGCAGAAGGTCATGTGATGCTCACTTTTATTAAAGATATAATTATAGTAAAAAATGAAAGAAAAAAATTGTAGTAGAAAATGAAAGGAAAAAAAAATTAAAATTTAGAATGTAAGGTAATAAAAAAATTATTTTGTTATTATCTTTTTGCGATATGGTTAATTTTGACATCAGTTGGAAATATATCAAATAGTAACTTTATAAAAAAATTATTTTGTTATTATCTTTTTACGATATGGTTAATTTTGACATCAGTTGGAAATATATCAAATAGTAACTTTTTAATGGTCTCATGTTTTGTTTCAAAACCGATCCAAATCAGACTGCGAACACCCCTACAAAATAATAACTTTTTAATGGTCTCATATTTCCTGCAGAGTATAAATTATCCTAAATTAAAGTATATAAAGAATAACTATAAAAGTAACTTTTTATGTTCCCAAAAGTTGACAAATATTACAATTAATTAATCTTATGCATTTTGTCTCATATTTTATCAAATACATGGCACTAAAAGTTGTGATGTTTAAAATTACATAAAGTATCTAATATAAGCACTAATTGTTGAAATACTCTCAATACTTTGAAGTTAAGATGCACGGAATGCAACAATCGTGATTCTATTAATGATATCTTACAACAGAACTGGAACAATCCTGCTAACTATGTGTTGAAGTAAATAAAATTACTGAACTTAACTACTCATAATTAGTTAACAGGTAATATAAATTTTCGGATCAATAATTCATCGCATAAATTAATCAAATAGATTGTCACATAAATATACAAATATATACCTATCAGTTTCTTTTCAAGATATTTTTTTAATAATTTGGTATTTATTTTGATTGATACATATTATTTAGTCGTGGATCTATTTTATATATATATCTTTATTTGAGTATATTAAAGATCCTAAAGGAATTGCGAAATAATACATTATGAGCCAACGAATTATGTATAGTTCACCGATGATAGCTTATTTGGATAAGTATAAAAATAATTTATTGGTGAATGGCATTCACATTTGTGACGCCCCCGAAATCCCGGGGATGTGCGGACCCGAGACTCGAGGTGCATCACTCGCGTTCTATACAATCTAATTCCAATTCAGAAATTCAAACACAATAATTCAAACTAACTTACATAAAATCGTCAATAAATTCAAACTAAGAACCATAACTTACTATTAAATTCCAAGAGTTCGAATACATAGGGCAATCTAACTTAACATTACAATCCAACGTTCTATACATATCATAAGTTCAAACACAATGTCCATCCCAAAAGCCAACTAAGTCCAAAGTGACAAATTTAAACCAAGGTACAATAGGGATGTCAAAACCAAAATAAGCCATACTATCTATTACATGCTTCAATCATTCATTCATTCACGTTCCTGGAACCTACATGTTAAATAGGGTCATGAGTCCACTGACCCAGTAAAATTTATAGCATACGAACGAAGACAAGAGTTGAAAGAATATGAGCAGAACAAATGATAGAACAAGAATGTGATATAGATAACAAGCCAAGACGTTCAAATGATCAATATACATATATACATATCGGAAACAATTATCATATTCGAGTCAATAGGCTGAAACAAGCTATTTGGTAGGTCTATCACCCTTATAACTTCAACATAACATTTCTCCTTATCCCTCCAACTCCCGAAGGAGCTTATTCATTCGAAACGCACAACCGACGTACGTGCGTAGGATAGCGCTTCAGAATTCTACCTCCAGAATTCATCCAAACTACCCGACAAATAGGGATTTCAAGGGTCCTAGTCGACAATCCGATATTGTTCAAGTTCGGTCCCCAAGAAACTCCCCAGGGCCCACATTCATTCATTCGTATGGCTTAGAAAAAAACGAACATTCAATAACCAATAAGCCGGCAAGGCATTACGTATATGGCAAACAATAACAAATGATATTTCAATTAGGCCAATCATATTCAATCGATCAATCGTTTTGGAAATTGGACTATGGACTAGGAAGACTACGTTTTAAAACTTTGTATATATTACGTTAAAATGGTTGGATATAGACTCAAGATATCAAGAAATAGGGTTTTAAAACTCAAAACATCAATTTTGGACCGAGACTGGGCGCTTGGGGGCGCAAACGGGAGCCTGAGCGTCCAAAACACAAAATTTGGGCCGAAGCTGGGTGCTGGAGCGTCGTGAACAGTAATTTTTGGGCGCTTGGGCGCCCATATGTGCGCTTGAGCGCTCACTTTCGGGTTGAAATTCGATTTTTCGTCTTTTGATTTTCTTTGAATTTTTTATCCAAAAATACATTTTTGAGGTTCTTAAATATGTAAAAATATTCATGAAACATCGTTTTGGGTTTTGGTATTAAGAATTTTCGAGAGATCGTTTCAACGTCAAAACGTACGGTTTTGTCCATATCCTTTGTTTCTAATCAAATTTTTAGTTCTTTATCCTCTTAGTCCATAATCCATTATTCAAGTTCAATCCTAAGCATCGGTATATAGTTCGAGATGGTTCAATAAGCTTTGGATTGATTCATATTCAAGAGTTTGAGCATGGGATAGAAATAATAGCAACAACAATCATAAATTCACATGCTCATAGAACATCATGTATTCAATAACTCAAAGTATACTCGATTAATCAACGGAAAGCTGAAAATACATGCTCATGGAGAAAGAATAAGCTATAAATCTTACCTCTCGTAGCTTAAATCCGTAAATGTGATTGAACCAAGCTTATGATCTCACCTATAACCACATTCATACATTCATGTTAAACACTAACATATATATCACTTAACCAAGCCTTAAATACAAACCTAAGGCCACTTACCAAGAGTCTTAGGAAGAGAATACACC
>JACFYI010003769.1:139684-150513 GCA_014898755.1 Handroanthus guayacan
TCAATTTTTCGTCTTTTGATTTTCTTCAAATTTTTTATCCAAAAATACATTTTTTAGGTTCTCATATACGTAAAAATATTTATAAATTGTTGTTTTGAAATTTAGTTTAAGATTTTTTGAAAAATCATTTTCAAGTCGAAAAATACAGTTTTGCCCATATTTCTTGTTTTCAATCAATTTTTTTAGTTCGTTTTTCCTCCTAGTCCATGGTCCATCGTTCAAAACTCAATCCCAAACATTGGTATAAGAGTCAAGATGATTCATTTAGCATGGGATTTACATATTCAAGGATTTGAACTCATATTAGCAAGAATAACAATAAAACAACATGAATTCACAAAAACAACATATCAAAGGACATCAATTTCCAATAGCTCAAAGCATGCTCGATCAATCACGAAAAAGCTAGAAATATATGCTCATAAAGAGTTTCAAGAGAGCTATAAGTCTTACCTCTTGTAGCTAGATCTTGTGAATATGCAATGATCCAAGCTTAATCCTCAAATACCTAAGACCACATTGCACTTATGTCAAGTTCTACATATAACCATTCTCAAGTCACAAGTCTTAAGCCACTTACCAAGTGTTAGGAAGAGTGTGTTCCACCTTAAATTCCCCCTTTAAGGCTGACCAATTTTAAGAACAAGAAAAAGATGCAAGTTAAGTGTAATGTGCTAGAGTTTGAAATATAAGAGTTATGTTTCTGCAAAATTTGTTTGAAGCTTGGTTTGAGCTTATTTATAGAGTGATTTGGGGTCAAAAAGGAGAGAATCTAAAAGTCCAAGCCCCTCAAATAAATAACCAACCTTTAGTGTTAGCATAGGGTGGCTTGATGGACAATATAGGATAGATATCCATGGCTGCTGCTGCGACTGAAACTTCTACAGAATTCTTTCTTTTCTTTTTTTTTTTTTTTTTTTTTGAGTTTCAAATGTGTTCATTTTGGTCAAAATTAGTGGCTAGGGTTTTGGGTCAAGTTTTGGGCTTGCAAATTGGGCTAACGGGATTCATTTTTGGGTCGAAATACGACGAGAAAATGAAACGTGTTTGTTTGAAAATTTCTAAATGCACAAAACGTGTTTTGGTTTTAAAACGATGCCCGATTTTGAAATCAAATAATTTTTCAAAAATCGACGACTCAAATTTTTATTTCGGGAATTCTTGGGTGTTACAACATGTGTTATGGGAGGTATCCTGTAATAACTCGAAAATTCTCCTAATCCTATTTAAATTATTTCTTTCCCAACTCGAATTTTTTCCGGGCTATTCGGAATAATTTTTCTCGGTAAAAAATTTTCATTTCCAAAATTTTTCTTTCAACCAAAATTTATTTAAAACACTCTATTAACTCCGAAAAATTTCACTTTGGCCCAAAATTTTCCATAATTATATATCAAACTCTCAGCTTCAAAATTCAAAACTCTAACGCCGTTTTTAATAATTTCAATTGCTATTGTCCGAAAATTCTTAAACGGCAAAAATATTATGATTTAACAATCGAAAATTTTATTTTAATCGAATTTGGCCTAAAATATTATTTCAAACCCAACCAAATAAATATTTTGCCTAATTATTTAAGCCCAACTTTAAAGCCCACTCTCAAGTCCAAACTTTATTTTTAATAAAATGAAGAAAAAATAATAAATAAAAATATGTACACACACACACTCGGCACACAGACACACACAAAAGACGAGAAAAATTGGGAGATGAATATCAATCTCCCTTAAGGGATAATTACCATGTGTTAAAAATTAAAAGAAATCCCAACATCTTCCCACTCACCATCCAACCAACTCATTGCCATTTTCCAAAAATTCACCAAAATACCATTATTCTTCTACCCATTTGGAAGACACTTTATGCATGTATATGTAATGTAAATGTATTGGAGTATGTAGCAAAAAAAAAAAAAAAACTTTCTTCATCATTTTCTTCCTCTTGGCCAAGAATCATTTCAAAGAAAAAAAAATTAACACACCACTTGAACTTCTTTTGTCCATTTTTCTTCCCTCTCATCACCATCACCTTCCATACATCTAACTACATATATTTTCAAGACTATCAAAGGGGAAAATAGTTAAGTTTTACCTCTTCCAACAACTTGGTAAGTTTCAAGTTCAATTTTTAAGATATTAGTAAAGTATGAACAAACAAGATAATAAATGGTTCTTTTGGATGTTAGGTAAATAGCTTGATGTGATCAAAGGAAAAATCAAGTTTGTACCCTTAGCATCAAAGGTAAGGATCATCACTATGCTTAACTCCATTCTACTCATTTTTGTATTCATGATCCCATAGATGATATGATCTTGCTTGTAGTCATGCTCTTATGGTTGATATGATGTAGCGCCCTGGGTCACAGTAGTATTCTGCCCCGTGATCCGAAATGCTACTCGCGTACGGGAAACATTCTAAAACTGAAAATTACAAAAAAACTAACAGGAGCAATTCGAACTAAAATTCCAAAAGATCATTTGAGTTAATGATGTTGTCCAAAATACATAAGAAACTAATTAACTATTACAAGCCGTTAACAATACAACTTGTAAGTCCAACGTCCAAACTAGCTTAAAATTTCATGCTTAATAGAAGTCAAAAGGAACTGATCACGATCATGCTGGACCTAATAGTCAAACATCCGTAGTCTACGAACCTATATAATGTTATGGGGTCATGAGTCCACTGACTCAGTAAAACTTATGGTGTGAGGACAGAAATGAAGAAGTTTCAAATAATAGGCATATCGATATCAAGACGAGAATGTGATTGCGATAGACGATTTAGAACAATTAAAACAAACGAACCAAGCAAATAACAAAAGACATATATCACATTCAAGTCGTATGGCAGAAACAAACATATTGGTGGGTCTGTCACCCTTATAACTCCAACACATATCATATAAATTCCTTATCCCTCCAAACTCCAGAAGGAGCAACTTATAAACAGTAAAGCACAGCCAACGTACGTGCTTTAGGATAGCCCCTCAGAACCCTCCTCCAAAGTCATCCGGACTACCCCACTTGTAGGGATTTACAAGAGCTCAGACAGTCAACCTGACGTTGCGCAATCTGACACTTCTGCAAACCCCAAGGGCCCAACTTGCTTACATTCATGAGGCTAACAATAAACAGGACATTCAGACATTTCGTATAATCATGAAGCCGTTCGGCACGTTTCGATTGACCAATTAACAATTAAATGAACAATTCGAAAACTAGGTCAATCGTTTCATTCAAGCAAACTAGCATTATACTATGGACTAGAGGATTCACTAATTCGGAATCTTAAACGTACTTTAAAAAGATAAGATATGGACTCGGTATATCAGAAAAGAAGTCGAAAATATATTTAAGCTCACTAGAATAAGCGTTGGGGCGCACGTTTGGGTGTTTGAGCACTCAAACAGTAGTTTTCGCCACTGGTCTGAGCGCTTGGGCACCCAAATGGGCGCTTGAGCGCCCAGCTACTGGAATGGATTTGAAAAATTGAAGTTTTCGAAATTTGAGTGGGCACTGGAGTGCCCAAAATGAGCGCTTAAGCACCGAGTTACTGGAATGAGGTTGTTTTAAAGATTCTAAGTGGGCACTGGAGCACTCAAAATTAGCGCTTGAGCACTTAGCGAGCGCTTGGGCGCCCAAATTGAGCGCTTAAGCGCTCACTCTCGGGTGAAAATTTTGATTTTTTTTGTTTTTATTTTCTTTTGATTATTAGCTTGAAAATTTCATTTTTGGGGCTCTCTTAAGTCCATAAACTTTTATAAAACATCAATTTAAAACTTAGTTGAAGATTTTTTGAAAAATCAAAGTCGAGTCGAAGATAACATTTTTGTCCATATCTCTCATTTTCTTTTAGTTTTTGGTAATTAAATCCTCCTCTTGTCCACGGTCCAAGGTTCATGTCCATTCTAAAGCATAGGTAATCATGTTTAGGAAGTTCAATAAGCTTTGGATTTAGCATTACAAGGGCATTGAGCTTAAGATTATCAAGAAGCACAGAATAACAACACAAAGCTCATAGTAAGCAAATACATCGTCATAATCGTCAACATCATAGGCTCAACATAGAAGATGAACACAACATGGACGAGAAGAACATGTAAGCATATGAAGGAGACAAGAGTTCCATAAGTCTTACTTGTTGAAGCCTAATCCTTGTTAAGCTAGCAAATGATCCCATGCTTGAGTTAAATACCTAAATAACAACCATTCATATATTAACCTCCACATTTATAATGTCATAATCATTTGATCACCATTCTAATACTTAAACTTACCAATGGTTGGAGAGACACCCCCTAGATTTCCTTTTGATCTTTCTTTTTGCATTTCAAGAGTTTTTTTTTTTTTTTTTAAAGTGTGTGGATGAAAAGATGATGGCTGCCGAGAGGAAAGTTGAAGAAAAGAGAAGAGAAGGAACAAGGTTTTCAGTAAGAAAATGGAAGGGAATGCTCACAACCTTACTTCAATCCATTACTTATAATTGTAAGAGTTAGAAAACACTTGGTGCATAAATTTTTTGAATTTAAAATCCATAACCACTCCCCATTTTTTGGGGAGGAAATCCAGCAACTCCCATGCTTTTGAAAATATGATTTCAGATTTTCATTTTTTTTCTTTTTTTTTTTTTTTGAATGTTTAATTAATTAGTGGGTCAAATGTGGGCTGAAATATTGAGCTGAAATGGGGCTATATTTGGACCAATTCTTGGGCTAAAAATATCGTAAGGAATCGAGGCTTAAACGAGAAAGTATTTCGAGTGTGTAAAATATATTTTGAAGTTAAAACGTTTGTTATTTTATTGAAATTGGTTTAATTTCAGAAATCGACGATTCAAAATTTTAATTAGGGAAATCTCGGGATATTACATATGATCTTGCTTCCTCTTATTGCTTTGCACTAAACCACTTGCTTGGATGAATATTATTGGTTGAATGATGAATGAGTTTCTTTGTTATGGAGGATCATGAATATGGAACTAGTGGATATAAGAAGATTATTGGATTATCAAAGTTGGGATTGATAACTTATTCATTTCATAAATTAGGTTGAGTTAAAACTAGACATAAAACTCCCTCGGGTAGCCACTGGCTCTGCAACACCTCTTACTTTCCAAGCTAGAAATTCTAATTTTTCCTTATCAAACCAACCCATATGATATACTGTTGAAAACCTTATCTAGTATAGATAATCTTAATATAAAAAATCACCCCAAACTAAGGAGAAAAATTACCAAAAGCACCCTTAGAAAACATCCTGCCACAGCAGCCAGAAACAGGGGCAGAACTGTGTAACACCTTCCACTTTCCAAGTTGAAAAACTTGACTTTCTTTTATCAAATTGACCCATGAAATATACCGTTGAAACCTTATCGAGTGCAGATAGTGTTAGGATCTAGAATCACCCAAAACTATGGAGAAACATGATAAAAAAATACCCTTAGAATATAGCTTGCTAGATTATTAGGGAACAGGGGCAGTAGCTAGGTTGAAAGTATAAATGAAAATATGACCGTTGGATCATTGATAGGAAGCCACTATTAAAAAATTTAGCGAGTCTAGATATTCACAGAGCTAAAACATGCTGTTAAAACTCATTAGGATGCAATCTTAAACGTGCCGAGAAGTTAACTGCCGCAAAGGGAGTATAGAATGTAGGGTAATTTGACATTTCTTTCATTAATTTAACTTCTCTAAAATCAAATCTCATCTTTTAAAACCATTTTGAAGATCCATATGAAATTCTTATATCCAAGGTTTGAATTCAAAAATTTATACCCAAATACCCATTTGTAACCATATAAAGATCGTTTAAAACTCCTTTGAGATCATGTTTTTCCTACCAACCTTAATACATGAATGTTGGGCTCTAAGAACCTAAGGGGGAATTGGTTGGACATTAATGGAGCGTCGACCTAACCCCTGGGACTTCTCTAATTTTTGGGGTAGTTCGAATGGAGCTTAGAGATAGGCTTCCGAATAGCTACACGTGGCACGCGGTCGACTGTGCCTAACGCATGTATGGGTTTTCTCGGGTGGCCACTCGAGGGAGCGAATGGAGGAATAAGGAATTATGTTATATTTTGACAATATAAGGGTGACAAATCTACCAAATACTAGTCCAGCCTATTTAATTTGGCATTCATGTTTAATTTCAAAAATTAATTTTATGACTTGTTGATTATGAAATGGTCATGCCGCCTTGAATGTCAAATTGTTTTTATAAATCCATTGTACTCAAAGACATATTATTCTTTTGTTTCCTTTGCTACCTAGCTTATTCTTTTTAATCATGGTCATGATTTGTACTGGGTCAGTGGACTCATTCCTTATCATTTATTACGTGTAGGAAATTGATTTTTCAAGGAACTTCTAGTGGGATTGACTTGATATTGTATAATATTTTGTTTTGCATTGTAAATTTTGAGAGATCTTGAACTAGTAGTTTGGAATATGTACTAAGTTTGGCTTGTATGGTAGTTAGTCCGGATCTTAATGTTTTTAGTGAACTATGAACTTTAATGAGTTGTTGGGTAGTTTGGATTATGTAGTAAATGATGTATAAATGACTCTGGAGCATTACATATCCTATGACAGTAAAAGTGAATTTTTCCCCTTCTTAACGAGCAAGGATGGGTAAGTAAATTAATGCTAAACTATTCAATCAATAGGAGTTGAACTAGCAAATATCGGATGGGATCCTCTATTTTAAAATAATGTTTCATATTTTCTTCCATACTTCAAATACATACCACGTGTATTATAAAAATATTTAGTAATAAATGCAATAGATATAGTATGCATTTAAAAGCATAAATTATGAGATGAAACATCATTTTGGAATAGGATTTCCAATCTGAGCGAACGTATGGAACCCGTGTGAATTAAATTGAGAATCAACTTTGCCATGACTCATCGAAAGCAACAGGACAAATATACCTATTGAATATGAAAGTGAAGAAAGCTTAAGAGAAGACCTTCAGTCAGACGAACCTGCACTTTAACAATTATGAACATGGAAATGAAGATGAAAAGAGTACCGATAACAAGAATAAAAGAGGTTTTGGCTTCCTGATTACTATCAATATTTTAGAGGGCTAACTGATACTAGAAAGGGAAGTTGATGGTGTTCATGGCTTCAAGAATCTTCAAGCAGATGGTAATTCATCTCATTAAAACATTTATATTATTCTAAAGTTCCTCATACGAAGTTAACGTACATGTCATTCTTATGAGAATCTTGAACAGTTATTCTGGAGAGCATAAGTCATATAACATATGTATTTGGGTAAAATGCAAAATACTCCCTATTCATTCTAATTGGCACAAAATCCCTTGAGTTTTTCTAATTAGCATGAAACCCCCTATATTTGATAAAATGATAATTACTCGCCCCATTAAATTTAAATCATTTTTAGAATAACAAAATTACTTAAATACCCTTATCCTAGCTAGAGTTTTACCTTTTTTTTTATTCCATTTCAGATTTTTCTTTCCTCAGTTTCAAACACTACTTAACTCTTAGCTTCAAAAAACCCTAATTTTACTGTCAAATTATATTATCCACAAAATTCAAATAAAAATATCAATGAATAAGAAATATTTATCACTATTAAGAATAAATAAATATTTTTAATTTTGTAAAAACAAATTTAAGCACCCGCATCGAGTTTGCCACAGTTATTAATATATAACAGAAGCACCTTCGGTAGTTATTTTGGTTCATCATTAAGTAAATGAACAAAAATAATCCTATTATATAAAAAATATAATAACAAATTAGTGACAAAAAATAGTGGTAAAGTATTTTTCGTTAACTTTTATTTTCAATATTTATGTTTCTTCAATTATTATTTTTCTTCTTTCCAAACAATAAAGAAGATCTTTTTTTTTTTTTGCAATATTTTTGTGAATAGATGTAACACCTGAGATTTTCTTGATTAAATTTACAAAACGATTTTAATAAAACGTGCAACAATTGAATTTCGACATCATAAATCACGTCCCAAATATTTTCCTCTCGATTGAGCCTCGGCTTCTATCCTAATTTCAGCCCAAACAACGGCCCAAATACTTCTCCGAAATTTGGCCCATGCATATGTACACACACACTAAATACTCCAAGGAATATATATACACACACATATATATATATGCATACACCCACCCATCCAATCAAATTTTGAGAATTGTAATGCATGGAGGACCATACCTAGTTAGTGTGAGGTCTTGTTAATTGGTGAAGAACCATACCCAAGAATGGCCAAGCCAACCACTCAACCAACTCCTCTCTCTATAAATGAGGCTTGAAGCTTTTGGTGCTACACTTTACACCTCACAAATCTGAAAATTCATCCCAACACTTCACTTTCTCTCTTCACTCCTCTCATTCTCTCCATTCGGCCAAGACACACACACACTTGCACATTTTGCTTCAAATTTTGAAGAGAAACCAAGAAAGGAAATCAAGGGGGGAACCACTCAATACATTTGGTAAGCCTAGCCTTAAGTTCGTTTAAATGGTATATTGGATACAACTCAAGTTTGATAAATGAATTATGGTGTGATTTAGGCATTGACTCGGTGGGTAAACTCAAACCCAAAGTTCTCATTTTAATCACACTTAGGACTAAGGTAAGACTTATGGAACCTCCTTTCTCTCGTTGGCATGATTATATGTTCCTTCATGTCTTAATCTCATGCTATGTTGAGTTATATTGTTCCGAGCATATTGTTCGTTATCGTTTGAATATCATTGCCATGTTAATCTTTGCCTTAAGCATGAGCTCAATATGTTGAAATATCGATCTATTGTCTTGTGAATATTCTTGATATCCATGCTATATTCTTACTGAAAATGTGAATGGGACTACAGACTAAAATGAGGATGATTTGGTGATAAAAGTAAAAGAAACGAGAAAAAATGGATTTAAACGTCATGTTTGAACTTGGTTTTATTTCATTAAAACTCTCCGATCGAACCTCAAAATAATGATTTAGAATTTAATATGGACTTAAAAGAACCCCCAAAATGTGTTTTTGAACTAAAAATTGAAAGAAAACGAAGTAACGAATAAACTTGAAAATTGGATTTTTTGACTTCCCTTAATTTTTAAAAATGTTTAGGCTTAGAAATTCATATAACATGCTTTACAAAAGTTGTAGATAAAATTGTATAGAATTCCCAGAAAATAAAAAAAGAATTTTCGGCAGAGCACTCGAGCGCCCGTTTGGGCACCCAAGCACCCGAGCCACTGTCCTAGGCTAATATTTGTGTGCCCCAGCGCCCAGAGTCCAGAGAGTAAGCGCCCGAGCGCCCATTTGAGCGCTCGAGTGCTCACTTTCAAGTCCAAAACTTACTGTTTGGGCTCAGCCACCTGTTTTGGAAATGTTCAACTCATTTTCGTGTTTTCGAACGTGTTCCCGACCTCGTTTCGATAACCAAAATTTCATATTACGCTTTCTAAACTAAAATCTTGATTTTTCTTCACACACTGAATCCTCAAATCTGCAAGTCCAAAACTCCCGACTCGTTTCAAATCGTAGGATTGACTTAGATATTGAACCAAATCATTACCGTTCTTAGTCAATCCAACACTGTGCTAATTTGGCTTACTGAATGACCGTACTAATTTGATCAAACCTGAACTGAATTACACCGTTCTTAGTCCAATCCCGATTTAGTTGTCTTCTACAGTCCATAATTCAATTCTGATTCATATGTCATCAAGTTCATAGTCCAAATTCCCGATTTGTTTCAAATGATAGGATTGACTTAGATATTGAACCGAAATATTACCATTCTTGGTCAATCCAACACTGTGCCATTTTGGCTTACTGAATGACTGTACTGATTTGACTGTAACCGAACTGAAATGAATATTTACCGTTGGGCCCTGGGCATTGACAGGGGAATCTGATACGGGCAACATCGGGATGACTATTGGAACCCCTGAAAATCCCCTACCGTTGATAGACTAGACGAGCTCTGGAGTTTAGGGTTCCGATGGAACTATCCTAAAGCACATGGTTAGTCGACAAAGTACTTTTACTGAATGGCTCTCCTCGAGCAGCGGCTCGAAGAAGCAAACCGGAGGGATAAGGATGAATCTGTTTAAAGTTATAAGGGTGATAGATCCACCAAAACTGTTGATTCAGCCTTACATGACTCGAATGTGATTAATATTTACCATTACCGATTTGAATAAAATGAAATAACCATACCATACTGTTTACTGAATCACATTCCTGTCTTTACTGTTCCACTCACCGTTGTACTCCTACTCCTTCTCTTCCGCCATGAGTTTTACTGGGTCAGTGGACTCATGATTCCATACAAAGATATAGGTTCCTAAGTCGAACTCGATTGACTGAAGATATGTACAGATCGTGGGACTCTTTTGAGATAATATATCTGTTAGGCCTATTGTAGATATGATTGTACGGACGAAACTGATAGAAAATTTTGATAGGCCTATTTTGTATAGATTGAATGAATTGTACTTTGTATTTGGAATTCTAGCATGTAAAGAATGATATTTTGGTGTTATGAAATGAATGGATCCAAGTTCTAGCTATTGTATGGATTTTAATTTTTCCTGATCGACCGTGAGTGACGACCCGGATCACGAGGCAGAATGCAGAGCTATCCCAGGGCGTTACAGGTGGTATCAGAGCTCTGGATTTTTTTTGGTAAGAACTCGAGCTACGTTGGAATTAGATCCTTGGGATAAGAACGCCTTTGGCTTATGTCATAGGATTGAACTTACTTAAGTTTGATCGTTTGGTATAATGGGTGATGCTTAAATGTATCGGATTGCAATTGGGA
>JACFYI010003770.1:8541-19736 GCA_014898755.1 Handroanthus guayacan
CCATTAATCAGTTTCAGAAGTTCATCGAGGCATGACTGCTGAACAAACTCCTAAAATTTGACTTTACATTCCTAAGACATCAGACCTTGCAACCGTATCAAGTATCAAGAGGATCTAACCCTATCAGTAAGATGCTGAAGTGATTAGAACTAGTGATCTTTAAGTACAATAATTTCACTCGTTGAGAGTAATTACATCAATTAACTTGCAAACTTATACATTACAAGGGAAACAAACAAAATGAGCAAAAGGTAGAAATGAAGAAAGAAAGGCAAAGCAAAGGGTAGAGGAAAGAGGGACAATGGGGATACACATAGGATTATAACCATTGCTAACTTAAAATGATGGCACAGTTCATACTCACACCTGTCACATACACATCAAGGCCCAGTAAGAAGTCCTATCTAAAATTTTGCTACATTATTAGATTGGCAAATGGGCTGCAAGAGTGTGAACACAGAAGCACACCCAGAAAACTAGTCATGATACAGATAACCTACAAAGAGAGATAAATGTGCTTTGCAGAACATAGGCATTTCAGCAAGAGTATTCAGATCAAAATGTACGTTACCTTGTGTGGTGGACCAATGAAATCATAGGGGACACATCGTCGGTTAATAACATCACGAATCAAAAGTTTCTGACCATTGTATGTTGTCAAAATGGAAATTTTGTTGGCCGGATACCCAAGCAACCGCATGTACATATAGATACTAACAATGTACTCAGCCTCTCCCTCATTTTGATAGAACCAGGGAGAAGGAGCAGTCTCACCTCGACCACGGTAATCAGGAACATCCACCAACTGATAGTCATAAGAGAATCCAGCATTTGCCCGATGGAAGACAGGATTCTCCCTCACATATGGTAGATCCCCAAGCTCCTTATATCTCCAATTATAAAGTCTAGCCAAACTAGGCCTAGCTCTTCCCTGGGCATTGAGCTCGATATAGGGTACTCCAAGACGCACAAATCTTGTGAAGAGACTCTGATCCATATGACTGTACTTCTGAAAAGCCATATTTTTCACAACAGGAGGCAGCTGGTGATGGTCACCAATCAATATACAACGTTTGAGCCGAGCATAACCATCTTCCTGCCTTTGGAGCAACATTGGGATGAAAGTCTCAATCTCCAAAATTTGAGCACTTTCTTCCATTAACAAGTTGTCATACTTAAAGCCCAAATGCAGAAAATCTTTCCTTTTAAGAGCTGCATGGGTGCAAGTCATAGCTACTATTTTTGCTTGCTTGGTCATAAGGTAGTTTGATCTGTCAACTGTTGACTTGAGCAACTCAAATGCCCTGCACTCTTCCAGCTCCTGAAACATAGTTTTCAGGTGCTGGAAGCAACCCTTAGCTGCACGCATGTCTTTTTCAAAGGACTCACCCGTGAAAATTGGCTTAGGAGTGTTAGAAAAGAACTCCTTAAAAGGAAAACGGTCCTGAACAAATGTCGGTTTATCTTGGTTTTCAGCACAAGCAGCTAGAAATTGTTCCCAGCGTGAGTACACGTGAAGCAGCCAAAAGTAGCCAGCAGTTTCACAAGTATAGGCTACATCTTCAGGCAGTTGTAGAGATCTTGCAAGACGTTCCACTTCGCTGAGGAGTTCCAATCGCCGAACAAGCATGGCATTTACACGGCCTTGGCGGCTGAAATCAAGTTCAGTTGCCAATTCTTGCTCACCTTGACCAAGTCGAAGCAAATATCGAGCCGGCACATCCCTCTGAAACCATGAACACAATGTGAAGTTAAAATGGGATTCAAAAATGAGTTTGTAAAATTGGATTTTATAATCGCTATGGAGGCACCCTCAACTTACCTCCATTATCTTTTCAAAAAGATCATTCAAAGCCTGATTTGAATGAGTAATTATCAAAGTTCTCTGTGAAGGGCAATTATGGTAAAGAACATTCAAGATCTGCACGGCAGTATCTGTCTTTCCTGTACCAGGTGGACCGACCACCATGGTTAAACCAGGTTGAATACCCGATATGATAGCTCCAACCTGCATAATAACACAATGGAAGCAGTTGAAATTTCAATAAAGTGTACACTTATCAAAAGATGTCATTGAATTCACAAAATAATACAGCAAACATCAAAGGAGGCTTTCGTTTTTGAAAGAAACTAAGCAAATGCATGAAGAAACTGTACTGCTCATCAAATTACAAACACCACAAGAGTGCAGTAAATATCAAGCATTAAAGTCAGCAAATTGAATTACACTTCTTCTGGTAAACACAAGAACAATTACTGTAACATTTTTAAACAGTTGAAGGAACCATAAAGCTTAAATATGAGCACCATAAAAGAACTTAGAAAAAAAAATATTTATTCTTGAACTTTGGAAAATGTAGTAATGAATGATGTTTCCCTTAGTGTCTGCATACCCTTATGAATCTTATGATTCTCCGGCTTAATGTTTGATGATATATATACACACACACGCATATATATATATGTTTGTGTGTGTGTGTTTATGCGTATGTACTTTTAGATGAATATGCTAGTTTTGGCCCGGGACTTATTTATCCATTTTGCATGCTAGATACTAACAGAACAAAGCAGAAAGTTTATAAAATGAAACTCAGTTGAAAGTTATCAAGAAAACTAAATACCAAAGCAGCTAGAAAGAAAGACCACTCAAATCAATATCCCAGACCATATTAATAAAAGTATCCAAGCACCTGAGTAGGAGTAAATCTAACAGAGTTCTGCTTTGGTTGATCTTGAGGATATGGCCCAGGATCAGGAGGAATATAAGCCTCAACTAGAAGCTGCCGTTTATCAGAATGACCATCTTCCATATTGCTCACATCTTTTAAAGATTTTGTCGATGTCTCATTGCCAGGTAGAGCATGGACCTTGTTTTCAAGGTTCCTGGGGAACACAATACGGAAAGGAGGACATGGGTTCAAGTTCTCAGAGCCATCTGAATTTATAAAGCAAACCTGCACAAAAGAATACCAAAGGAAAAATAGGAAGGTTGAGTATTGCAACATGGCTAAGAATTATTTTGTTATAATGCAATAGATTACAGACAACTACAAGAACAAAACACAAAAACCTGATAATTTGGGAAGCTCTCTTTGACATGAGCAGCATCAAGGAGAGTGTCCTTGAAATCAACCTTTTCAAGGAGATCGGGCATATTGGTCCATTGTGCTGCAGAAGGATTTCCATAACCCAAAAATATGTCATGTAACCAATCAGGAACAATACAAGTTTCATTCATCAGATCCCTTATAGATTCCAAAATTGCTTTGAAGTTGTTCTCCTTAGGTTTCCGCCTCATCAATATGTTGAATGTGCTGTATACATCATCTGCACCCTTCTCAGCAATATCAGAAACATCCATATGATATTGTGCTGTATCCAAGGCAATAGTCACAGTTCTCACGTCTCCTTTAGGAGGTTTCCACTCATCACGCTTGATTCTCCCCGTAAAATCATTCATAAGAGTTCCCTCCTCGTCGCGTATTTCAATTATCTCACATCCACGTACATATTGAAGGCCAAGTTTCTGCGGAACAGTAGCCTTTTCTGCTTCTTCTGTACTTAATGGCTCAAATGAAGGGCGAACAGATAGCAAAAATAGAACATCATGCTCCTTAAGGGCATTCCATTCAGATCTGATTTGTGCTTTATAGCTGGAAATGCTGAAAGTAACTTCAGCTGTCACAGCAGATGGCTTCACTTCCCCAATATTTGGTTGTTTGACCTCAGTAATCTTAAATTCTTTAATTGGGACAGCCATTCTTGACCAACCACGGAAAGCAGTTTCTCCTTCATTATTAACGTAAGCAAGCAGATGAGGCACGGCTTCTTGAATATCTTCACGGATTTCATACGTTGATTCAAGGCGAAAGAGGTTGAAATTTCTAAGAAGGTAATCGTGAAGTGTTAAGAACTGTAAATTAAGCTTCGGAAGTGCCAGACACCCTTCCCCAGAGTAATTGATGCTTGGTACAAGGCTTTCATCCCACATTATTTGCTCATTGGGGTACAGCGGGAGAGCATTGATCGCCTCTTTCTGAGACTGATATCTCTCAAAGAATGAAACCATGACTTCTATCAGGAAGTCAACTCTTTCTGAACATGGATCGTCCTTTGACACCAGTTTGAGCTGCAGTTTCCAGAAATAAAAATTTGAGAGGAAGCATTTTCAACAGTTTATCACTGAAGACTAATGACATCTATACATTGGCACATTGGAGACGCGACAATCTAGAGAAAACTGAATCTTCCGTCTTAGATGATTTTACCAATGAATTACATATATTGCAGATCTGTTAGTATTTTTCTTTAAAGGCCAACAAGACTCGGAGAAGTATTGAACTTTAGCGTAATGTGATTTTGATCAGTGGAGGATCAATTAATCCATTCCTACTCTGATAACATCACTACACTTCTTATCATTGTAGAAAAGGAACAGGTCACTGAAATTTGACTTTGGAGAATTGAGAGACTTAAATGAAAGATCCATGTGCCAAGCATAGACTTCGATTGTAAAAGGCTTTCTTAAGCAGAATGGAGTTTGGAGTTAGATCAGGATGCAGGCATCAAATACAATACCATCCAAGCATCAGGCAAGCAAGAGTATCAGCCTCAGGTACTAGGAAACAAGTATTTCCATTTTTACATGATACAACCCTAAATTTTAATAACTTGCCACTTTACAGTTTAAGTTGAAATTTGAGAGAGAGAGAACTTCTTAAGAAGCAGAAAGAAATGTAAAGAATAGATTCATAAAAAGCAACTGCACCAATTAGATCAAACATTGAGGGAAAAAATGAAGAAAGAACAAAATCTTACTCACTGATTTACAGAGAACAAGTTATTAGGTAGGACTCATAACCTCAACCCCAATTATTGGCATGCACCTTTTTCATTTTTCTGAGGCATGTATCGCCCTCATATTCACGCATAAGAAAAGAGTGCTTCAGCTAGCATAGATATATGTGAGATGGAAGCAGGTCCATCACTTCACAATAAGATATGCATGACACATGAACATCAGAGCCAACTGGCTAAATGCTTTTTATGCTAGGTTGAATGACAAGCATATCATTAAATAAATTTTATACCTTTTTGTTTTTTGCTTGAAGAGAATGTATACTAACCTTACCACATACTAGATCTCTGAACTCTTCAGGAGAAAGTATCGAAAGCTTTTTTGCCAGGTCAGCACGCCTGTTAATTGCGCCAATGTTAACCAATGCAAGTTCTCGCAACTACAAAGAGAAAAGTAAAAAAGATTTAAGATGTCGGAAGTAAGTATAAAGTTTCCCGCTTAACATGGGTAACCATGGCATAAATGCTGCAGTTATTGTACACACCTTTGGAATCTTCTTAAATGCAAGAAGTTGAAAAGCCTGGAGGCGCTTATAATGAGCTTGCAGCACCTCATCATCAGTCATTTGTCTTCCTTGATGATCATCAATCTCAAAACGCTCATAGTACTGAAGCAAGTCAACCAACTGCGCAAAAAGCTTCCCCTTTTCATGCCGATACAAAGCACTTAAATGGCATTTGGAGACAACAGCGACATCAGCAACAAGGGGCCTAATGAATCTGCAGTAAAAAGACGGTAAAAATTTGGAATAACATTCTGCATTCCAAAATGAAATGAACAAATACTCAATAGGAAAGATGTGGGTGGAAGTTAGCCACAGAAAAAGAATGATTAACTCGATAGCCAACAGCAACCAATGGCTATTAGAAGTTCCCAGCACAGAAAAATGACGGTGGAAAGACAAAAATAGGCTAATTCTCAACTTAACGACACAAATATGCTTTCAATTTGTATGAAAAGGATAGAAATGGGAAGGACTAAAACTGCCAAGAACAATTCCCAAGAAGTCCAAAATATGAAACGAAGGCTGGAGTAACAGAGGCCCAAGGTTAGAAATACAGATAGAACATTAGAATAATTAGCTAAATCCCACTCATCCAAAAAAAAAAAAACAATGATAGTGGAAGTTAAGTTGAGGAGCCCAAACTATTTGAATTGCACTTAGCAAAAAGGGAATTGACGCATATAAACTGACAAATATACCTCCTTGTCGGGAGTTGGCTCAAGAGATCAATGAGAAACTCCATAAACCTTTCACAATACAGAACACAGGCATCATCCACATCCTCAGAAGCATGGGCATCAACTAGATCATCATCCTCATCGTTTTTTGGTTTACAAGAAAAAACCTCAGAATCAAGAACCTGGTAAATAGACGACAAAAAGAACTTGCATGCTCAGGAACTGAACAATCAACAAAAGATGACAATTGCAAAGTTTGCAAATCATACCTCCAGGAACTCCTGAATGAGATTCCGCAAGAAGATTGCTTCCACCGTGGTTGTGGGGTCGAAAACTTCCCCTCGTTTAGTTGCATCCCTGGCTCGCTTCGCGATTCTTTTCCATTTTTTGACCATATTTTCATTTAGACAGAGTTCCATCTAAGCCACAGCGAAACAAAGAACCATATCGCAGAGGGTATTGGACAACAGAAAAGATTATGATATAACAAAATCAATTTTCTAAACAAAGGGAAAGAAAGGCAGAAAAACCTTTTTGTCAGATAAAACTGGTAAAATAGAAAGCATACCTCAAAACGACCTTTTGATAGGCCATACCAACACTCCAGACTCGCCAATCTCATAATCCTTTCACTTACTATCTCATCTTCCAAGCTCTATCAAAGTCAACAGACAGAGGCGAAAAAGTAAGATACAATCTAATCTCCAAAGCAGGGGGAACACAATTATTTCAAGAAAAATTCCATAGTGAAGATGCATATGCATGAGCCAGAAGTTGACTATTTAGAGTATAAAAGACGCTGGATGTCACATTTACTAAAAGAAAATCCAAAAGTTCAATTATAGAAACAAGATCAGGTATAAGAAAACAAAACTCATGTAGTTTTAAATAATGTTTATCTGATAAGAAGTATGCTGCAGAGCAATGGTTCAAGATAATCGCATACTTGGCATTACAAACAGAACTTGATAAATTGGTTCATAACCAAGTTCAGAAGATGAACAGGAAGTGGACTGGAATGGCATAGCTGGTTGAACGAAAACAAAATAATATCTGCAGACATCTACAAGTTAAACAGGTACACATCAAACAGTAAAGTACCTGAAAGGCATTGATCATAAAAAGTAGATAATTTGTCTTCTCTGCAATAGTTAGACTTTTTCCCTGCAACCACACGTAAGCAGATGTTTCACAACAGATGTTCTATTAATTTAATCAGATAAGCACACAACAAGATACAGTTAAATGGGAATAATGAATGTGAATTGTGAAATAATGTGCTTGGGACTGACATATCAAATTATAATACAGTCAGAGTTCACTGCAGATGGTGCTCAAATCAGCACAAAAGTTTAAAACTAAACAATAGAAAGGCAGGAGTACACCCAGGCAGAAACGCGATGATCCAAGCACCAATAACATTCACATTTCAGAAGAAACAAGACCCACTAGAGGACAAGAGAAACTGCTGACAAATTCGAGAAACTGCTGCCAACTGCAGTGTCAACGATTCTAACACCAATGAGTTTTAGCAATTAGCCATCAACAAAACAAGAAGCTCCACCACTTATTTCTTTGGGGACAACACAATTCAGCTTCTCAGCCCATATCAGAACCTAAAGGGAAGCAACCATGGCAGAAAATAGCCTTACAAACAACATTTCCAAAATCAAAAGCTTTACATCAAGGCGTATTTGACTGGTTGTGCCAATTCATGCATAGCAATCGGTCACGCAAACAAATTGATCATTGATTCATAACATTTCTCTTCATACATTTCTAACATAGCTGAAAGAATACCTCTTTCAGCCGAAGTACCCTCTCAAGGAATGCCTTAAACATATCCTTCTGATTGTAAAAGCACGTCCAAGCAGCCACATTCTCTCGAAACTGCATATTCGAAATTATGTTGTCAGTAACAATTTATGATGAGAGAAAATAAACAAAATGTTACATCCATGCAATCTCTAACAACCAAAAAGTATAAAGTAATAAACTGGAAAAATGTACTGCAAAAAATGCAAAAAATTGGAGCCTTTGTTAACTGAACATCCACCACAAAAGCATCAAATTTTCCATCCATCCATAGCAAGCATCGCTAACCAGCACAGTCTTGTTTAGATCATTACACCAATTAGTTTCTAATGTTACCAGAGATAATACTTTCTATTCTGTCATGGGAGAATGGCTGGCTTGGCAAGCTACCTTCATTTCTCTTTTTCATAATCTTCCCAGCATTAAGTCGTTAACAATGATAGAATGGTCGATGGTTTGGCAAGCTGCCTTCTATATTACTCTTGTATAATTCCCTGGTGTCAACAAAGATATCACATACCATTTCATGATAAACGGGATGACGGCTTGTGAAGATGCCTTTCTGTTTTTGTAACTGATGTTAGCAAGGTATCAATTTCCACTCATGATAGAAGGGAAGATGGCTAAGTAAACCACATTTGTGTTACTTTATATGCAGTTACCATGTTCTCCCTTTCCTTTACATCCTCTATAACATGCCGAACATTCTTAAGCATATTGCAGCATGCAAAATAGTCTCTTCCAAAAGCATAGAAATAATCAAACAGCTAGTTAAGTTAAGCATGGCTAGCTAGCAGGTAACCTCCATTCAGCACTTTTTGGTTTCCAAAAGAGTCAAGTAAAACAAGGGAGGCATAATTTTTATTCCCTTCTGCATAAGTTTTTGCCAATCAAATGGTATCCAGGGAACACAGTAAGTAACTAGAAAGATAAATGGTCTGTATGCGTCCTAGCTCTTTATGCTCTGTATGCATCCTAGCTCTTTACCTTCTCATTGACCATGAGTATCATTGACATCACATGCTCAAAAGAAGCAGTTTCTGGATTAAAGTTTGGCCATAGGTAATTCTCCAAGTATTGACTGACTTCTAGTATCATCACCCTCTGCAATGGCACTGGCTTTCTTCCCCCTATGTTAAGCAAGCATTGAAGGTCGTTAATAAGAATACAACAATTTGAGGGGGTAAAAAAAGCCCTGCTTTGATGTGCATCTGCTGATCTGCATGAATGAGAAAAATAAAAGCAACACAGATGCATCTTTTTTTACTATTTAATCGTATAAAGAGAGTACACGAATCAGCAAAAATCATTCTGTAACCATAAAGGCTTAGTGTCGTCAGTTTCACATTAATGTAAACACTTACTAGCTTTTTATGATCTTGTTCCATATAATTTGGCATCCAGAGGAATATAGGTCTGGAACTTATAATTTCTGAATTAGACTACCATAACCAAAAGAAAGACAGTTTGCAATCTTATATCAACGCCCATGATAAAACCAAAAAGTCACAATAATAAGCCAATTCTATCTTCCCCTTCAAATACCAAGAAATCAGCATTCAGTATTCCCTACAACAATCTTCAAAGAACAAAGAGAACGCCCGTTCTTTCATCCTCTTAACACTATTTACGACAAACGATAGGCAATACAACCAACTGAAACTCTTAACTCTTGCTAAAACCGAATTCGTACCAATCACAACATAAGACAACAACAATAGCAAAATAGCCGCAATAAAAAAGCAAAAAATTTGGCAATTACCTTTAATAGTCAACTCAGTATAGTAAATTTCATTAACAAGGTCCTGGCTGAAGGGCTTCTTAGGGCCCGAATCCGTGGTTTTTGCCCAATTTTCCGCCGCAATTTTCGTCAGACGATCTCTTTGAATCTCGCTAAGGGTAATGGAGCTAGGCACATTCGATTGCGGTTTGGACTCGGGCGGCTTCTCCGGCAGCGGCAGCGCGTCCCCGGCCACCGGGTACTCAGCTACCCGATGCCGCCGGAAATCGTACACTCCGGTACCGTATATTTTTGTCATCTTTTACAATATATTTGCGATGGTTGGACCTTTGGGGTTGTGCATGTGCAGAATCTGAAGCTAGGGTTTTTCTAGGGATTAGCTTTTGATAAACCCAGGGAGATAATTAGAGAGGGTATTGGAACAAGGCGGTGTGGTTGATAGCATTTGCAAGCTTACCAACGGCTCTTAAAAATAGTAATACTCTTTAGAAGTCTATATTACATGTGTGTATGATATATATATATACATACATTATATATATAATGTATAAAGAAAAAAATATTTTTATTATACGTGGGTACCAAATTTTGATTTTTGAATTTAACCTTAATGGATATTATTACACACATTAATTATATGATAAGGATAATTTTTTTTTTTAAGAGAAACTGAAAAAATTATTTTTATTATACGTGGGTACCAAATTTTGATTTTTCAATTTAACCTTAATGGATATTATTACACACATTACTTATATGATAAGGATAATTTTTTTTTTTTTTAAGAGAAACTTACTGAAACTCATGTTCATATATTTTCAATTTCCTTCTTCATGTTAAATTTGTAAATAGAATAGAACTTTTAATATCTAGGACTTTTATACGAGAAGGAAGAGTTTTTATGACATTGTGGACATCAAATTTTGATTTTTTTAATTTTGTCATTTATAGATATTGTTGTGCTAATTATATGAGGACAAATTTTTATTTTTTGGAAAAACTACTAGAATTCACTAACTCATGTTCATTCATGTCCAGTTTCATTCTTCACGTCAAACTCTTATGATACATCTATATCCATACTTCTATATTATTATAAAAATAAATGTTATTTTGTGTCAAAAATGGGAGTTTGGATGCCAATTCCCATAATTTTAATTTTATGTTTCAACAGTAACCACTCATTACTATTTTTAACTATGAACATTAATTTACAAACAATTTTAAATAATATTTTAGATATACACGGGAACCTGTACAGATTACTAGTAGTAATTAAAAATATAAATCATATATATTAAGGTATCATAAACTTAATTTTTATATAATTAATGATTAAAATATAATTAGTATATTCAATATAGTACAAGCATAATTTAATAAGAGAGAGGTGGACATTTTAGTGAATTATAGTAGTTATCAAAGCATATTAATATTGAGAGATATTTTAGAAAACTATATGAAAACATGTCATTACGAACGTTTTGGTCTTGCTTCTACTTTAAAACAAGTGAGTTTTGTTCGAAGAAGTTAACAAGTTAATGGTAGGGATGGCAATCCAACCCGCACCCGTGGGTACCCGCCCCGCAGCGGGGCGGG
>JACFYI010003770.1:20172-37220 GCA_014898755.1 Handroanthus guayacan
CCCGCCCCATTGCCACCCCTAGTTAATGGTAAAAGTTGAGATAGTTTCCAACTAGGCAATAATTACAAGTTAAAAAGCAATAGAAAAAAATAATAATGTGTATTTGCAACGAAAAGTAATTTTCAAAAATTTTAATATTTTAAATTAGCATCTTGTCCTCAAAATAATATTTTCACAATTTGACAAATAAGGATAATATAGTATTTTTATCATGAAAAAAGTGAAACAAGATCTCATGAAGTATTCTAAGATCTAGCATAAGTTCGCTCAAGTTCTCGCTAGCAAAAATAAAAACCACTATACCAAACACTTATAAAATGTTTTTCAATAGCAAAAAAGCTTTTGATAATGAAAACAATGTCCAACATCTTTTATGTATAATGTAGATAATAGATAATAATAAGAAGAAGAAGAAGAAGAAGAAAGGGCGAAAAAGGGAAGAAAAGCTTAACCGCTTCTTCTTCTTCTTCTTCTTGTATTTGCATGGCAACTTTTTCACTTTGTATTACTTGAAATCAAATATGAAAATGCTTATGTATCTTTTCAAAAAAAATCACTCAGTTTTATTTTTATTTCTTTTTAATATTGTTTTGTTATTCTATTTTTGCAACACTCAAAATTGAATTAATTGTAACATAAAACATTCACTAACATTTTACAATAATTAAGGACGGACATTTTTAGAATTAGATCTATTTATACATAAAAGAAACATAAATTAATAATTTTCTATCTGCATATCAAACCTACTTGACATTTTTATGCAAATTATTCGAACGTATGCATTTATTTCTATATAAACATTAATTACTATTTTTCTAAATATTAAAATCCATATAATGGAAATGTATATCATGTAATTATAGGGTTAATTACATTTCTACCTTCTCCGACTCTCCATGAGGCATATATTGAAGCTTATATAGTATTATACAATTGCATCTCGTGAAAATCTAACATATATACTAGAATATTACAAATAAAATTCCACATTTGGGGGGCTTATTTGCAATGATACACATGTTTCGATAAATTATTCATTAGTTAAACTGATGATAGGAGGTGTGACGTAATTATCCAAATCTTAGGAATTACTTTCATAATTATGCCAAACTCTATGGGGTGTTGAGGTAATTGTTCTTTGATATTTCTAGTTAAATTGTTATATTTTTTTTTTATTCAGCAGGATTGTTTTTATTACTACTACTACAATGACACTTCTCAAGGAAGTCATATTTATAGCATTGGAGGAAGTGGGGAATTGAGGTGGTAATCTCTTAGATTTCAACATGGATCATCGGTATCTTGACTTGATGATTGGTGTCTTTCGCTTTCATAACCAACATAGCGTAGATCTTGGTAGCCAACAGCAGGAAGCCTTTGCGTCTAAGGACATATGTTTGTCCAAGAGGGGGGAATTAGGCTTCTTTGAAATTTATGTAACGTATAAAATTTTTTGTGTTTTGATACAATTACTTATTGCAAAAATATTTTGAGTGTGAATAGTAATTGATATCATAAGAACCATTCCACGTCCGGTCACACGAATAAGAAAAAAAACTCATATAAATAAAGCAAGATAAATAGATATAATGATTTATAGTGTTCTGCAAGCTTCGTACACAGCTTAAACTTTTATTTAGAATTTTAAACTTGTCAAATTAATATTAAGAATTAAAGTTCATACAAAAAGATATAAGTGATTTAGTAGTAAGAAGATTAAGGGAAAAGAAATGTCCACGAGGGCAAGAAACCATATCGCAAAAGAGAGTAATACTCCCATTTGTAATGCAGGACTGACTAATAGCAAGAACCTCCTAGAACAGTATAGCAGGGCAAGCCCTAGGGAACCTTTGCCAGCTAATGCAGGTTGAATTTGGGGTTGCTGAGTTGTAATCGACCTAAGGACTCCAACTCTACTGGGTTGATAATTGTGGGGTCTATCTGCAAGATGGAAAATATACGGGGCTAGCGGAATGTCTCCGCGAAGACCCTCCGATGCCTAAGTCAGTATTTAAGTGAGTACAGGGTCGAACAGGGCAAGACGATTTTTTGGTAGTTGAGTATTTATTGAAGCATTAAATGGAGTTATAAATTAACCTGATATTTATAGAGGTCTTGACTGATGAGAGAGCTTGGGGAAAACCCTTTTTTACCCCCAACTTGAGTCTGGATTGAATTAGTGGACAAAATGATGGCAAGGTCTGATCAGTCTTTTGCTCAATGGGATTGGTTGCGTGCTACGGCTGCAATTCGCCGCTGGCCAGCCTACAGTGTGCTTTATCAGCCATAGATGGTAAGATCTGATGATGAAGTTCATTTAATGCATGTCAGGGCAAGTTGCTCAACGTTGCACTTTAATTATTCTGTCATAAATGTTTGATAACGATGTCAATCGACCTCTAAATCGACCACACAGGTCGATGGGAAATGCGCGTTCGTGTGCTCGTAAGAAACATTGACTAGACAGGTCGATGAAGTTCGATCGATCGGATGGCCAGGCTGGGGAGCCATTTTGTTGAGGTGGATCGACCGAGCCGTGGTTCGGTTGATCGCCAAACCTCATGCGGAGGCATCTGTTTAAATCTCTTGGTGCCCACGACGTGGTGCTCGTGGGCCAATTAGGGGAAATTTGAGCCGCCACATATTGGTCGAATTCACAGCTACATCACCACCAACACTTACAAGGCTATTGACTCGCATAACGCACAATTGCTACTAGTACAATAAGAGTTGGACTCTACTCACAAACTATGACTCACCAACACAACTAGTTCTAACAAATTTTACTAAATCTCTTCGCCAAATGGTTGTTTGAAAAAACACAATAAAGACAAAATATTAAGATAATATATCTTAGAGCACTCCAATTCTGCTCAACGTTTCTCCACAAAATTCAAAATGACATATCTCTTCCAAAAGGCTGAATCACTTGCCTTCCAACAATTACTCCTACTTGTTGTTTGGTAGTTTATCCTTGAAGTTCTCAATTTATCATTAATCAATCAAGGACATTGTGTTTGATTCATTCTTTGGTTCATTTTGGTAGAGCTAGAGGAAATAATAGTACTTCAAAGATGGAAATTCTTGAGTGAAGCCTTGATAGAAATTAGTCTTGGATGATCCTAGCAAGCTCCTTTCAATCACTAGGACCAATTGTTGCATGTCTCCCCTTTCGTTCAAAATAGTTATGCATTTGGTCTCCTCAACATTCTCAACAAGAAGTCGTTTTGGTTCCAAACAAGATGGGTTGAACCCTATCCTATTAATCAAACCACTAGCTGAAGGCTTGGTGAGGAGAGCACTAAGTAGAACAATAAATCTTGGGTACTACTTCACAAGGGTTTTCAAGTGCTTGGGGACGAGAGCTGTACGAGATAAAAATAATCAACTTGTAACCAAAAAAAAAAAAAAAAGAAAAAGAAAAAGTAATAACCAAAAGAGAAACAACAACTATTAGCTTCTTACTTGGACTAAAAATATATGCGCAACATTCTTTGCACTGCCCTCGGGGGGCGAAAACTTCTCTTCCACTTATGTGACAAAAAAAAAAAGGAAAAGGACATGAAATATGAAAAATTTAATAACAAGTATAACATGCCACTCACCTTGTTTCCTGAGGGGCAAAGCCCTTAACAACTTTCTCTTTATTTCATTTGACAGAATCAATCTTTCTAATGATAACCTATAAGAAACATCAAAGGTCAATTGATTTATGCTATTGTTAATATTTGATTCGCATCACTAATGGGAGCAACAAATGACTGAATGATCCCCGTAAATAGAGTCTCATCGAGCCCCTCGTCGAACCGTCTTTTCCTCAAAGCTCTCTTCAATGATAAGAAGCTTTAAAGGTCTTACTTTTCTTGGGATATCATTTTGCAATGACGATGACTTTTCCAAAATTACATCATATTTTCCAGTGAATTTTCTTTGTTATTATTTTTACCAAACTATCGAAAATTATTTTTTTTAACATTTTCTTTTTTTTTTTTCCACATCAAATTTCCTTTACCATGCATGATGTGAAGGCAAATTTGTGGACATAACAGAAAATAGAAGAACAGGGGAGTTTGGACGTTGATTATCAATGTGAGTAGTTTCAAGTCTTTCTCGAGATTTTCTATCCAAAGATAAGAGAATAACTTGATTATTCAAAATCATTTCCAAATGAAAATGACTTTAAAAAATGCTCTTTAATAGAGACTTCACTTCAATCTTAATATTGGGGGGTATGAAACAACTCAACCAATAATACCGCACACCAATTGATTTGTGGAAAGAATTTCAGATCTAGAAAGATGATGAGAGATTTTCAAAACTTTAGATCTGAAAATATACAAAGAGTAACTTGACAAAAACATTTAAAAAAGTAAAAGAAGAAAGTGGATAATGGTGAGGGTGGTTGGATGGAGATGAAAATGGGTAATCTTGGTGAAAAAGGGAGGGATCTAGAAGGGAGAAAACAAACCCACCATTGTAGATGTGGTGGAGGAAATCTAGTGAGAAAGAAAAAAGAAGAACCAGAAGGAAGGATAAAAGATCTCCGAAGAGGAAGTTGAACTGCCATTGGGATGGCGGCCAACAAAAATAAGGCCCAAAGGGCCGACGAGAGTGAGCTACCAACGATTCTCACAGCAGCCTTTTGGAGAGACAGAGAAAAGACAGTTAGGTGATTTTTAGTCTCAACATCTTATTTTGTGTCTTATAGATTACAAAAAATAGTACTTGTGGCATGATTGATGTGTGTGGTTAATTTTTCATCTATATAAACCTAACAATATTTTGTTTTTATATGATATTATATTTTTAAATTATATAAATTTATTTAATTGGATTTCTTATATGAAATAATATATCTAAAAAATTTAAAAAGTGTAAAGTTGTATACGGAGAAATAATACACTTAGAAAAAATTGAAAGGACAAAAGAATGATGTGTGAAAAAGTAGAAAAACAAAAATGATAAAAACTTTTCTGATACTTTTTATTTAAGTACAATTTGTTTAATCGTATACTCAAAAGCATACCAATGGCACTTGTTTGGCATGACTTTTGACAGTAGGTTTTAGCTACTAAGTGCTTTTGAAAGTGTTCGGTAAAATAATCTTAATATTACTAGAGTGGATCTAAGCTAAAATTAATTAAAATCTAAAAGTATTTCATGAGATACTTTTAAATTTACTCCTAATATTACATAAAATAGATTTAATAAAATCACTTTTTAGCAAAGACCTAATATTAACTTTTTAATGTTTTTTGGCTTTCAATTCCACACACTTTCAGACTTTTATCATTCACTTTTATTATTAATTTTTTAATTTTTTTAAATGAAAATTACTTCTTTGTTAAGTAGAAACAATGCTAAAGACTCTTGTAGTATAGGAACCACATCATCGTATTTTGTGTAAATTCATAGATCTGGATATTTTTGCCCAAATTTCATTATTGTATACCGGGATCTAGGCACAGTTGACCCACACCAGCCGCCCCACGTGCGGCCCCTTCCACCCACGTGCCTATACCATGTTGCTCACTTTCGCTGTCAATGTCTTTAATTTATGTCAATTTTTTATTTAATGATGATGTAGAACAATAAAAATGACATAAATATATATAATTTTGGCAATATTCCAAAAATATACTGTGTTTGGATTTTTTTTTTCATGACATTTTGGCTCGTCCAAAATGCTAACAAATAATGAAATATATGTTAAATTTTGCGACAAAAACAATAATTTTATATCTCCAAAGTACCCCTATTAAATTATGAAAATTATAAAATTTCAAAAAACATTAATTTTACATATAATCATGGATTTTGCATGCATATATTATACTAATTTTATAATCATAATTAAATATAAACTATATTATTAAAATCAAAATTTTCCCTAACAAAAAATAATGTTCTTGCATTTGCAATACAAATATTCTTTCCCAAAAGATAACAAAAAATTACTTCATCATTAAAATAATTTTTACCAATCACCCGATGAGTTAAACAAAAATTCATCATATTCTCTAACTCTTGTACCACATTCTTTTTTTGCTACAAATAAAATAATGAAACTTACTATGCTCAACTTCATTGAATTGGAACTCTAAGAAAGAAGTTTCCAAACTCACTTTTAAAACACTTTTTTTCCTCTATTCTAATCCATGTTTTATCTTCTATTTTATTCAGAATGTTTGCCAAGTTTATAGCATTCATAACTCTGTATTTTTATAAAAAAATTAATGCACTTGATGACATGTATCTAATATAAAATAGGAAATAAAACCCTTTTTCTTTTTCTTTTTTTCTGTTTTGAGATAAACCTAGGAAATGAAACCTCATTTTAAATAAAGAATCATAACTTATTTTCAAAAATGCTATTCCTCAAAATATCTAAGATATGAAAAAACATGACCATACTTCCAATGTTTTGACTTAGGAAGAAACCCAAACAATAAGGACAAAAACGTAGCATACAACTAAAAGCAGTATATAGTCGTAAGCTGGTGTATCAGTGCATCCTTGTCTGAAAAGGGGGCCTCAAATTGCAGAAGGGAATTAGGGGCATGGCATCAGGAAGCTCCAGCTGTGCTTCTCTTCCAGCTCAAAGGTAATGACATAAATTTGACCCATTTGGGCTTAACTTCTTTCTTGATTGATTATTCTCATTTTACAAAAGTATTTGATTTGCTGTGGATTTTGAATGTTCTGTCTGAAGCTGATTAGGATTAGGACATCTTCATCTTCAATGGTTGTTCTAGTTATTTCCCCTTTACAAGGTTGGGTTATTGTTTTCTTGGTTAGGGGTGGGGTGGGTGTTGGTGGTGGGTGGTGGGGTGGGGGTGGGTTGGGATCAATCTCAGCTGGTTTGATTGGTGAGATTTATCTGATACAGCTCTATTCTGTAGCTTAACTTTCTGTGAATATATTGAAATTTTGATTTTGATGTGATTCAGGTTGTTTTAATTTGGTTTTCAGCTTTCCTAGGTGGAGGATGTTGACTCTTGGAGGGGGCAGGATTTTAGCTCACTGCAAAATAATAGATATTTTAAAGGGTTAATTACCTCACGTCTACACAAACGCCCCTGTAATTTGAAAAATTATAATAACATCCTCTACCAATAGTCTCTTGACATTGCAATCATGCCCTTGCAAGTCTAATGTACATAAGTTATCAGGTGGTCTGATTGTAATGTTACACATACTTCATCAAGTTTTCCAACAGTTGAACTAATGGTAAGGGGTCTTATTGTAATTTCTCAAAGTGCAGGAGTCGTTTCTATAATTAAGTCAGATCTTAGGGGTGTTGAGGTAATTATCCCTACTTTTTATGATTTGAATAAGGCAAGAATTTAAATTTAATTTAGTTAACTCGTAGTATGAACGTATGCCATCTCTTTTTGTGTATTGACCTGAGAATCATATAGCTTGATTCTTGATTCTTGCAATATGTTTTTCGAGACTTTTTTTTCCCTGGTCTTATCTGCATGCATTACTATATATTTTATCGAAGACAGTTAGTTTTCGATATATTGACCACTCGAGGCACTGTGCTTGTGTGTTTCTATCAGTTTTCATGTTTGTCCAAATGTGTGTAGATTGCTTAGTTTTTCAGTGCATCACACTGTACTGGGATTTACAATGTCAAAATTACATTTAGGCCATTCTTTAATAAGCTCAAGAAGCTGAGGGTCTGAGTAAAGAGTAAAATAAACTAACTTAGGGAGTCATTTTTATAGTTTTAACTTATAGGCTGATATAACTAACAATGAGGAAAGAGATCCGAAGAGGCGTACGGTGTCATTAATGATTCAGTATAGTTTAGTTGCCGAAAAATTTGGCAAAGCATGTGTAACATTACAATTAGAGCTCCTGAAAATTTAACATATTGACTAAAATATTACAAGTAGGCCATGTTAATCTAACATGCTTAAGTTTTAATGAGGTCTGGCTACTGTACTGTGACAGAAGTTTCGTTAAATTTTATGTTAGTTGAATTAACGGCGAATGGTATTATTGTAATTTTTTAAAACCTCAGGGGGAATTAAGGTAAATAACCCTTCTCTTTTTTGCATATACAGAGTTCTGTAACAGGCATACTGGTTTTAGTTTCTGAGACCAGAAAGTGCCGTTTCTGCTGTATACAAAATATTTCCGTTATGTTCTTTTGTGATTCATATTGAAATTGATATCAAATTTGCTGAGGTTTATCATGTGCCATGTGCATACAGTGCTCCGTGTTCATCATGCATGAAAGAAATGATGCAACTATTAAGTCAGGACATGCGATTTGAGTCACATTTTAACTGTTTTTAAGCAGTCAGTTCTTGCCTCCTTTTTGTGATTTGTTTGCTTGAGAAGGGGAGAATAAAAGTTAGGCCAAATAGATTAGTATAAAATTATTATCATCACTCTATATATGATTACTACATATTTTACATCATGCATTGCATTGGATTGCATGATTTCAGATTATTAGGAAAAGTCTCTCTCGTCACTGGAGGCGCCAGCGGCATTGGAGAGAGCATTGTGCGTATGTTCCATAAACATGGTGCAACAGTTTGTATAGCCGATATCCGAGATGACTTAAGCCAGCGTCTTTGCGAAAACTTAGGTAATGGCCCAAATATTTCCTTCTGCCACTGCGACGTAACGATAGAACAAAATGTGAAGCAAGCAGTCGACTTTACTGTTGAAAAGTTCGGTACCCTTGACATAATGGTGAACAATGCTGGAATGGCGGGTCCACCATGTTCTGACATCCGTGATTTCGAACTCTCTGTATTTGAGCAAATCTTTGACGTAAATGTGAAAGGCGTTTTCATGGGAATGAAGCATGCAGCTCAGATAATGATCCCGGCCAAGAAGGGCTCGATTATATCTATGTCCAGCGTGGCGGGTGCCATTGGTGGGCTGGGGCCTCATGCATACACGGGCTCAAAGCACGCTGTGTGGGGGCTCACCAAGAGTGTTGCGGCTGAGCTAGGACAACATGGGATACGCGTGAACTGTGTGTCGCCTTATGCTGTTGCAACAGCATTGGCAGTTGCGCACTTGCCTGAGGAGGAAAAAACTGAGGATGTAATAACTGGATTTCGTAATTTTGTCGGTACTAATGCGAACTTGCAGGGCGTGGAGTTGACTGCAGACGATGTTGCTAATGCTGTCGTGTTCTTGGCTAGTGATGAGGCGAGATACATAAGTGGCGTGAATCTAATGGTCGATGGTGGTTTTAGTTCTTCGAACCACTCTCTTCGGGTATTTCGATGAAGAGAATCGGCTGTTTCCAACAGATCCAGGTTTGTATTACCAGTCTTTGGGTTATTTTTATGCTGTCAAATTGGGATCAAGATTCACTAGATGCGTATATAATTGTACTTTGAAGTGAAAAAGATGATATATTTGATTTGCTTGATGGCTTAAGGGTGTGGATTTGGTTCACTTTGAGGTGACTACATCACTTGTATTTACTTGAATTTGAAGTGATTGCTATTAAAACAACTATCCAAAGTATTCTGGTGTATGTTCGCCGAGCTCAATAAGCGCGGGCATGTGACTCAAACAAGGGACAACTTTGGAACAAACATGGTTTGTGTCTTATTCTGCAAATAGTTCGGGTGTCGACTCAAGTTCTTAAGGATAATTGGAGAAAAGTATCAATCCTCCTTAACTAGAAAAAGCAAATTTAAAAAAAAAAAAAAAATGTGTTCCAATACATTTCTCTCATCCTCCTACCCAACAAACTAAAAATATGTAATCAATATGCTATTCATTTAAATCTCTGTTACAGTTAAATATATTTTTTCATTCTTTTCGATCAAATACCTTCGCTTCTCAAGAAGAAGGGAAACAAAGAAAGAAAGAAAAAAAGAAGAGGAAGAAGTAGAAGAAGATCAAATGCGTTGAACTATTGCTGCTTAAATTACTTAGAGAACTTAGGCTGTTTCAATAGATATCACATCCTGTGGATAATTAGCGAAATGGGATCGTGATATAATAGTCGATTATATATGTATGTATTATAATATAGGATAATATTATAATATATTATATTGTATCATAAATTTTAAATAAATAAATAAGTTATGCATAGTATTTTATGAAATTAAAATTTTCATCCTTGAATTTGAACTTGAGCTTATAATAAATTAGAACTCATTTAAAAAATTGAGCTGGGTTCAAACTCGAACTGAAGTTCAAGAAAATTTTCCAAGCTGGGCACAACTATGCCCCTGGTTGGAACTCTTGAATCTTGAAGTATTTTGCAAACATTTTCCTACTCTTTAGAACATTACTTTTAATTGTCACAGCTTATTTTGTCAAGTCTTTTCCAACTTGTCATAAAATTTTTGGAAAATATTCATTTCTATACCGTAGAATACCTTCCTTAATGTACGTCATATCATGATTTTGATGTGTTATGCATTAAGTTACACGAATACTAACATTAATAGAAGACATACGTCCATCAAATAACTTGAGGGAAAGTCAAAAAGGGAAATGAGGCTATTCGGTCTCGGTTATTTATTTTTTTTTTCCAAAGAAATCTTAAATTCGAAACCTAATGGAAAAAGAACAAATTTTGGCAAAATTCGTCTTCTACCTCTATTACTTCTGGTAATTCATCACTGACAGCTTGATTTTCCCTCCTTTTTGATCCACTGCACACAATCTTTCCATTAAGTTATGTGACAAAAGTATCTCTTTCGTCAACGTTAGCGTTCATGTTATACTCAATGTGTAAAGCGTCAAAATAAAAAGTATCACATATGTTAAGGGAGGTATTATGTGATATCAAACGTGAATTTTTTCTTATTACTTTCAGTGCTTATATTACTGTATATATGACGCAGTAACTACTCCAACTCTTAATATTCAAATTATTGGGTATATTGTTTACCCAAGAATAAAAAATGAAAATCATTGGGTTAGGTTAACAAACCTTTTATTTATTTATTTATTTTTTCCCTCACACACTATGTGAAGTTTAGTGGCACAGCTCTCATTTTATTTGATTCAACTTAGTTTTCGGTTAAAGGAATAGGCAATTCCAACTACATGACGCGAGGACATTTATATCTATATCTATACACTATCTATCCAGAGAAGTCTAAAAAAGTAGTTCTCATATTAAATTTCATAATTTCAATTTTATCTTTCAGTTGTCACTACCCCCTATTACTTTTAAGAACAACCACTCCTCCACTATTAATTTCAAATAACATTTAAAAATTTAAATAGTAGAAAATTTTGAATGTTAATTTATGTACACTTGAAAAATACATTTTTCTTTATAGATTATATACGTTTAACAAGATTTTAATTTATGTACACTACAAAAATATATGGCATGAGCGACAAAAAATTGAGTTACTATATTTTGTCATAAAACACCATCATTTACTATTTTTAGATATATGCGAGGACGACGTGCAGAATTACTAGTTTTAATAAATTTAGGGATTCTTTGGTGTCGGTGACCATGGGTTACAAGAGTAGGCAAGATTATTTTGTAGCATATTGTATTTTTTTTATTTTTTCATTTTTGGTATCCCATATTTAGCAGTAGATTGGCCCATTATAATGGTCCATTCTCCTACTATTTTTCATACTACTATTGCTCCCTCCTAAGATAAGTTAGTGTAGATGATAATTCATACATGCCAAATGTACTAACTATTTCCTTAGAAAAATACAGGATTGTGAATGTTATACACTTGATATTTATCCGTGCAGTGAAATATTAGATGAAATATGAATTGGAATAAAAGATCCGAAGTATAACTATTAGTAACGCTGTGGAGTCGTCTAATCATATTATACGTAGATTTAATTGAGTATTTTAGTCAATAAATATTTAAGGAATAGGTCCATTAAAAAATAAAGGGGGATAACTGAAAATTCAGTGAGAGCTAAGTAACAGTAATAAAAATACTAATTGTTTGAATGTGAGATTCCGTTACCAATCAATTATGGTAGAACAAGCTTATATATTAAAAAAAATTATATCTAATATCGGAAGTTAAAAAGTATTCTAAAATATAAAAAACAGATAGGGTATATCACACAATGAGGGTAATTTTTGACAAAATATATTTAATATTTGCAATATTTATTCTAAAAGGATTTTATTAATTATTTGAAAGTTGATCTTAAATTCAATTTCAAGAATCACATTAAAATATATAAATAAAAAATAATGGAAAAATTAATGCATGAGAAATAGCAAAGAAGATGAGTACATATATATTTGATTTGCTGGGATGTCTAACAAAAGTGCCGCTGTAGCAATTCTTTCAAAGCATCGGTAGCTTTGGCACCTTTAGGTGTCCCGGGTTCAAGTCCCGGCAGCGGCTAGTTTGGCTGAAGACCTATGCCCCTCTTTTTTTTCAAACAAAAAATCTTCTCTTTTTTACCCCTTTTTGTGCAAAAAAAGAAATATGTATGTATGTATCTACATACATACATATATATATATATACTGAATATAAAATGTGAGGTCTAGAGGTAGTTATTTGATTGTATGTTTTCATATGTCATATCTAAAATGCCCTTTAATATTACTTCATCTTAATAATTGCTCACAATACAAATTCAAAAAAAAAAAAAATTGCTCACAATACAATAAAAAAATCAATGACTTACTAATTTATTTGTTTGTATTAAGTATATTTATATTAAATATGTCAACCATATTCTAATTATTAAGTACATACAAATCTAGTTTATATTAATTATTTTATACACACACATCAAATATGCAGTGACGTTAGTTTTATTTTATAGACCTCACTACCTAAAAGAATTAGCATCATACGAGTTGCGTCATACTGTTGTTTTTAAATAGAGCTTCTTAACATAATAATTTCTATCATTTTATCGTCTACTAGTAATTTTGCACGTGATTCATGCGTATATATAAAAATAGTAGAGAGTAGTGAATGGCAAAGCTAGCTCATTAATAACCCTAGATGACTCATATAATTATTCTATTACTTTAAAAGCAAAACAATACAACAACTTCTTCAATCATGCATATATTAACACATATGGCTAGTGGTAACATGTTACTAGTTTTTAACTCATGCATTGCTTGAAGATTAAATAAGTAAAGGAATATATTATACTCAAGTGATAATTTGAACACTTTATCAAGACATAATTTATGCGGAAATTAATTTAGTAATATTAATTTCTTGCCGCTCATGCTTAAATTTTAACAATCCGACTAAAAATGTTGAACATGTGATCCAAGTATTTCAAACTATAGTTTGTAATAGTTACATGTTTTTAATTAAATGCTTTATTAGTTCAACTAGTGTCTCTTCTTTTTATTTCTTATTTTATATAAAATAAAATTTAGATATATTTTTACAGATAACAAACCAAATACTCGATCACTATCATGGATGACTTATTTATAGTAGTTGGTAACTATCCGTAAAGATCCACGTGATATCGTTAGAGAACTTCGAAAGATGCCAAATTCATAATTCCAAAATCAGGTTATACTTTGGTCCGATTGCTGAAACTCAAATTAAAAAAAAAAAACCACGATTCTTGACCTATTTGGTCAACTTATATTTTTAGGACTTCTTTTCGATATTTTTCAAAATTAACCCGTTATAAGGGATGACAAAATATACAAAAATAAATTATATATTCTTACATTTTCTTTTTCTTTTTTTCCCCAAATCTCATACAACATGTCCAACCACACTAGTATTTGGGGAAAGAAAAAACTAAACCCTAATCAAAATACAGATCATTGGACAAAAGGTTAATGCAATCAATTGTTGAATTTAGTATTTGTGAGAGTAATCCTAATTAATTCCTTTTAACTTTTTGCTTATTTCTCTAAAAAGGGATCATCTTTATTTTCAACTCATGCATGATGCAACTATAAATAAGAAGAAAAAATAAATGAAGAGAAAAGGTCACCGTAATCTTGAGGGCCCATCATTTAGACATTGACAATACAATGTGAAAAAAGCTAAAAATATAAATAAAAGATGAATAAAGATGATTCCCCCTTTTATTATTACTCTATCTCTTTTTTTTTTTTTTTTTAATACTTTGCTTCATATGTGTGAATTGTGATTGACATAATACAAAGCTACTCACACGGCCACACCTAACTTTTTCTTTTCCTTTTGTGCATATCAATCTCTTTTAATCAACGGTTAGATTCTTTTTCTTTCTTTCTCTTTTTTAATTTTTTTAAAAATAAAATTAATTTGTATTGGTTAAATTGCAACCCAATAATCTTTTTGTTTTATTCCATAGCATATTCCTAGATACCAATCTTATGGCTCTTTATTCTTTTATAAATTGTGTGTATATATATATATACACAATTTTATTTGGTGCAAATACTAAAAAATGAGTTAATTAATAGGGCTGATTACACTTATAGTACCCCTTCAAAATAGTGAATTATAAATTCTTTGCCTCTAATTGAAAAAACTATTAGTGGATCCCTTCTAAAAGTTGTCATGTTAGAAAAATCGTAGCTAAAGTAGTGAATTACATATTTTTCCTTCAGTTTATTCTTTAAAATAATTAAAGTATTAACTTGTAAATGATCATTTTTGCCATGATGTATTAGTAATATTTTGTATTTATGGAGCGTGCATGTAATGTTTTGTATAGTTGAAAAAGTATTTTTGTAAATAAATGGGGTGAATGTTATATTTCAAGAAAATTACTAGAATGAATGTATTATCTAATAGGATTTAAATGAAAAATAATGTTTATGTGATAATAAAAATTATTCCAAAGCTTATTCATTTTACGAAAAAAAATTCTTAAATTGCACGTTTTTATGAAATATTGCATTGGACAACAAAAAAAAAAAAAAAGAATCAAGTTCTTATCTAAACTTACATTGCAAAATTAAATTATATGATACAAAAAATAGATGCAGATTATTATCTTATATACAAGTCTAATTCAATTTTTCAAACGAACAAAAGATTTGGTATGGCACGACATTGGTCCATCCTCCCAACTACGACAACTTTTTCTTTGCTTTTCTTTTCTTTTCTTTTCTTTTCTTTTTCTTTTTTTTTTTTTGAAAAAATAACTAATTTATTAAGGGGCGTTTGATTCCCCAGTTGGGCCAATTGAAATGTGGCCTTCAATCTCACCTGGCTGCAAGTTTGATACCCTAAGTTAGGGTGATGGGCAAGCCGGGCACTATCTTCGGGCTAGTCATGTTCACTGAATTAATATTTATACTACAAATAAAGTGCAAGAACTAAAAATAATTATTTTGGTTTTATGTTTTTATGTGTTATGCTTAAAATATCTCTTATATTAATTTACCTTAATAACCACCTACATCATAATAAAAAAGTCATTTATTTGCTAGTTTATTTGCTTATCTTACAATGTATGTGTAATTATATTAAAGGTATTGATCATGTTCTAATTACAAAGTGTAAATTATATTAAAGGTATTGATCATGTTCTAATTACAAAGTGTACACCAATCAATCCTGCATTATATTTTTCCGATATATATGAAAGATATATTAATTATTTTATACACATGCATTGAGTATGCAGTGAATGTTAGTGAATATGATTAATAATCTTGGGCGAGGAAGTGAGCTGAGCCACACTTGGTGAGATTGGGGGATGGAAATAACTAAAACCCATGCCATTTTTTGCTATGACAACCTATTCCTCCTGTTGGGTCATTTTAACTATCACCTGCTTCTTCTTCTTCTCCTTTTTTTTTCTATTTCAATTAGTATGTCCAGGTTGTGACTTAAGTTAACATATATAGGTCATGATGTATAGATAATACATTTTAAATTTGTATCGAAGAGATGCCATGGCTCGAAACAAAAGAAAACCACGACTACTCTCGCCTGAAAAACATCTAACTCAAAGGTTAAAAAGTCATGGCGTGTAAATTTTGACCCTAGGCAAATTATGGACAAATAAGTTCCAGTAAATGAGAGGGCAAAAGTGGAATATGAGGCATACACTGTCTTGCAGTAATGTTAAAGGGCCATTGCTTAATTCATTGTACTCTGCGGTTTTAATTTTTTTTTTTTGCACGTCTTTTTCCTTTTTAGTGACTTTCACGGCCCTATTTAGAATTATTAATTTTATAGTTTTACCAAACAAATTATCCAATTCTAGAAGTTTGTAATATCTTACTTACATAAATTTTCTTGATAAGACTTTAAAATTCAATTATTTATAGAGTTAAATTTCTAGCATTTTTCTTAACATTAAGAGTTGGAAAAAAAAAAAACTTTACTCTAAAAATTCACCACCTCTTACTGAATTACTATAAAGTATATAAGTAATTCAATGATGGGAGTTAAAAGAAATATTATATACGAATCAACAATTTTACCAATTACCTAAAATCAAAATTAAAATGGAGTATAAATATCAATTAATGAAATTAATGAAGTGCAAATATCAGCCGCTTTTATATTTTTGGTTTGATTAGACTAGTACAAAGGTGCACCGTGCACACATAGAGCAAAACTTTTGACTTTGCGTAGGGTGGACGTTTCTTGTGAAAATAATTTGGAACAGAAAGAATTAAAAAAGCTTCTCATCATTGCTTTTGACAAACATGTGCACGGGTATTTATACACATAAATTTTTAATTTTTTTCACAATTTTTTAATCAAATTTATAGATTTATATGTTACAGGATGAATAAATTAATAAAATTATAACTTTCACTTCTCATATGAATATTGAGTATTAATTGAAATTGATTTTGGAGAAGAAGACTCACAATGTAGTAAAGATAAATCTTAAAATTAAACTAGGCCAAATTTATTAATAGGAAGAAAAAATAAAAAGTAGAAGAATACACAAATGTATATATATACACACACGATTATTTGTTAATTAATGGGTATTTTACAACGTAGATTTATACATTAAAATTTTCGAACTAATCACCACCGAGATCATTTAATTATTTAATATGTGGTAGATTAGGTAACATATATTAAGTTGACTTATTCGACACTATGATGTAACATATTTAGTTCATTAGTGTGGATTAAATA
>JACFYI010003771.1:26506-101278 GCA_014898755.1 Handroanthus guayacan
TGGAGAACTCGAACAAAACCTAAAGAAAATCGATTTTTGACCGTGACTATGTTTTTTTTAGATAAAACTTGTAAATTTTTCAATATTTTCTTAAAACTTGGATTTTGTAAGATTATATTTCAAATGGATTCTCTGAAAAATTTGATTTTTATGAAAAGTATGGTTTTATAACATATTTTCTTCAAAATGCGAAAAGTTAGATTTTAAACTTAAAAATTAGAAAACTCGATGATGGTTAGCATAAATTATGTCTAATTTCTTCACCAATAGTCCTTTGCTATTATAAGGTTTTCAAAAAAAATAAATAAATAAATTTGCCGAGCGCTTAAGCGCCCAAGCCACTGGCTTCGGCCATCTGAGCGTCCAAATGGGCGCTCCAGCGCCTGATTCCAAAGAGTTGAGAGCCCGAGCGCCCATTCTCGAGTCCAAAACCTACTGTTCGGGCGCTCCAGCGCCCAAACACGAGCTCAAGCGCCCATTCCAGTAATGGAATTTCTACGTTTTGACTTTGTTTTTTGATTTCAAACGTATATTTCACTTCTTTGAACTCTTTTATGGTTTGAAAATGACTTTTTCGCAGTCCATGATCTAATATCCAATCCGATCGTTGAACCTGTTTGACAATCGAATCTATTTTTCTTGAATTCGTTTGATACGAGCATATGTGATTTATTGAGCTCTATAATTTTGTTTATGTTCGTTCATTCGCTCTAAACCTATATATATGATATGTTGGGCCCTGGGTAATTCATAGGTGTTTTGCATTGGGCAACGTTGAGTTGTCGATTTGAACTCCTGAGAATTCCTGTATGTTGGGTAGCTCGGAGGAGTCCTGGAGTTAGGATTTCAAACGGCTATTCGAGACACGCGGTCGGCCATGCTTCAAAATATGTGTGTGCTACTCGAGCGGCCACTCGAGTTAGCAATTGGAGGGATAAGGCATATGTATATGTTTTGTTGGAGTTATAAGGGTGACAGACCCACCAAACGTTAGTTCCAGCCATATATACGAATAACATGAATGTGATATTATTTCGAGCTATTCGTTTCGTATGATCGTCCCTATAATTTCATTTGTTGTAATCACATTCATGTTTGATTTTTTGTCATAATCATTATTGGCTTCTTGCTTCATTTGTTATACCCCATTCGTCTCTCCTATGCCATGAACTTGCTGGATCAGTGGACTCATGACTTCAAATTACCATGTAGGAAATTGACTCGATGGATTTGAATTGTGAAGCCTCAAGTAGCATTTAATTAATATTTTGACTTATGTACTTGACCATGTAAAAGCTTAGTAGAGCTTGTAAGAATTTAAGTATGATCAGTTGTATTTTGGGGAACTCATGATGTATCTTGAAAAAATTTTAGTTATGAATTATGGAATGTTTGAGTTTTCAAGTTATGAATGCTTTGTGATTTTCTATTTACGGTTATTAGTTAGTTTTCCGTTCGGGAGTAGCGACCCGGACCTAGGGGCGAATGCTCTAGTTTTCCGGGACATTACAAAAGATTTGTATCATACATATATAGATGGATCATTGTAGTTATTTAATGTAGAAATACCGAATATAAATGTATTATTTTTTCTTAATAAGAATTAATTCTTAGAATACAACGTACCAGCCTATCGTAGCCTTATTTTCTAAATTCACTTTTTCCACACTAAGCTTTTTACGTCGAATGCTATTTCTTGGATCATAAAAGTGATGATAATTACTTACCACCTAAGGAAATCAAAACGGACAATTAGCTATATGTGATTATTAACAACAGAGTCAACACTAAAAAGTGGATGATCACATGAATTATTGGACTGATCAAAATCCAAAGAACGTTGTTACTTTAAGCTTTTTGGCTTCAACAGAGAGATGTGGTCTGCAGTCATCTTGTTTTTATTTATGTGTGTGTGTGTGAATGAAAATTGATGAAGATTTTAGGGATAGATGAAACGTTTTTATTTTTTTTGGCCCTTTATCTATTTATTTATTTGTTTATTTATTTATTGTTGGTCGCAGATGGTCCTGTTCATGCTGTCCACGTTTAATTTAAAAAATTTAATGATAATATACTGCTTTCAATAATAGTGAAAATGTAATATGAAGGCCGACGGGATATTTTGCTACACTCTCAAATTAATTGTAAAATAATATCTATACTTTTCATATAAATGTTATAGACAAGTTATGTGTCGTATTTTATATTAATTTGGACACTCTATCTTAATACATATTTAATATCTATTAAAATATTAATTTCCGAGTTGTGACTAATGTTTTTATCAAACTAGCCCTGAACAGAGACGAAAGTACAAGTGGTCTTATTAGTTACAGGTTCATTTGATTTAATAACGGTTCTACTTACATGCATGATGTATGTAACGACTTCATATAAGTATTTAACACAAATATACATCATATGTTATGAACTTCATTTGGCCTCTACTGAGAGGGAAGCAATTGCATCCATCTTTAGATCAATGTCATTATATGATAATATATTTCAAAGATCAAATACATATACTAAACAACAAGCATAAAGCAAATTTTCTAAACTATCGTGCGGTAAACAAAAGTATACATACTATCGATCAGTGGGATTCGAATTTGCACTTCCCTTATCAGAGGGGAGAAGCGCTACAACTTCATCCAAAAGAAGTTAGTATTGTGCGTTTGAAATGAAATTGCATTTACATTTTTGAAAGAGAAAAATTGATTCATGAACTATTAAACTCATTTTGATCGATTCTAATTAACTAGATTAATTGTTAACCAATTTTATTGATCAAATTGACCCGAAGACCCAATAGATTTCTAAACCCATCTGAACCAATTTTTAAGAGGTGTCCTATTAATTTGTATGCATGCATTGATTAAAAAATTGTATTTTACCAGTGTTTGGTTCAATTTTGATAGAAATCTAGTAAATTTATAAAAATCGCTCGAATTGACAGTTGAAATGTCTGAACTGGTGAACCAATCACCGTTCAAAAGAAATAGAACAGTTCATTTTCTCAGGCTTTTGAGGAAAAACCAAAATTTGAAGAAATCATTGAAAATATTTGAATAATTTTGTGCCTAGACTTTAGACTTTATATATTCACATTTTAATGATCATGCAATAATATAAAGTTGTTAACTCCATTTTTTTCTTTATAATAATAGTGAGGTTGGTAACTTGAAAATTGGAAAATTACCTTTTGGATTCTTTATGTTTTATGCTTATTTTTTCATGATCTTTTATAGTATAATGGTTGATATTAGTAGTTTTCATTGGATATGACATTCTAATTTTTGGTATTTTAATAGTTTGTACATCATATATAAGTTTATATTATATAATTATTATGTTACGGTCCAATTGTGATTCAATTACCGCCCACCTAATTATAATTGAATTGCTAAATCATTAAGTAGTAATTTTTTTAGTTCGATAAACGGACTGATTTTTCAAAACTTGTTTCAATGTTCAAGCAGGGTTCACATAAAATAATTAGGCAAGTCTAATAAATGCAAAATTGGTGAATATTTATTGTCATGCTCCGGCAGCCACACGAAAATAAGGCGGAGGCTATTTATGGTAAAAGCCCACGTAAAATGCAACCTTCATTTCAAGGAGAATTTTCACACCCATCCCCTGACCTGACCTGACCTCTTTCTACTTTCTTTAGTAGGAAGGTACCATGGTCATTTATGATCACTTTGCGGGGAATCAAGTACATTAATAAATATTTCAATATAGTACAAAAAAAAATAATTTTTTTATGACAAAAAAATGATTATTATTATTTTTTTTTATAAATTAGGAATTTCATATCAATGAGAGAATTTAGGTACAAAAAAAGTAAAGGGTAGCCCCCGTCACAAAATATATGAGCAGGAATATCATCAACACAAATACAACCAAAAGAGTCAACGGCTTCAACCCATTTAGCTAGGTGGTGGGCAGCCATGTTGGTGTTTCTAGGGCCAAATCGAAACTTCCACTTTGGCTAACAATTCCAATAGCGCCAAACAAAAAAAAAAAATGATCATGTTCCCAAAGGAGAGAGTAAAAAAAAAAAGGATGTAAATTTTCTAAAAGAACAAAGTTGTTTAACAGAAGATTTAAATATGGAAAATTGTCATCTAAAAAATGTGTGTGAAATATCGAATGAAAGATTTTTATATCTTTTTTGCTTTGGACAAGCTTTAAGATACTTATCTTAGAGAAAAAAAAATGATATTTTTCACAATAGAAAAAACTCTTTGATTTGATTTGAAATATAATTTTTTATTTTTTATTTTTATTCTTTCAAACTAAAATGAATTTGAGTTAAAATAGTTATAAAAAATAGTAAAATGATTTTATTGATACACTGCTAATGGAGGATATATATATATATCCATATTTCATTTATCCAAAAATATTAAATAATGAAGTGTATTATAAATACAAATTTTACCAAAAAATTTTATATTATTTGTGATGACATACTTAGATTCAATCCTTAAACGTGGCTATACGAACTTATCATAATATATGAGCTTTACGTAGTATTTGAAATTGTGGTACATAAGTCAGGTATAAATGTCCCATGTAAACATGATTGAAAAATAAAATTCATTACGTTGCCCTAAATTTCCAAGGAGAATTTGTAATTATTTATATACAACTATTTACATTTCAACCTCGTGGTTCTCATACATGAAAAAATATAAGGAAATAAAAAACAAAGAGTGTTTGTATTTGGCCAACTTAAAAAATAAAAGTGTATATTTTCAATGTCAAAGACTTAATCATGAGTATTCCGTATCTCATATATATATATATATACACATATATATAAAAGATGTCAGAGTGTATTAATTATGTTAATTTTATTTTTTGAGGGTTGAGAATTTTCCTCCATATTTAAACAAATTAGAAGGATATACTTATTACATAGACACAATTCTCAATATTTTTGAAATAAAAAATACATTTAATTAACATTACATAACTCTTTTACTAATATCATAACGTAATTTTGGATTAATATCTATTTCATTTTTTTTTGTAGTACTATTTATAACAGTCACATTTAACATGCAAAATTGTATGCTTGTAAATATATATATACATTTGGAAAATCAAACATATATAGTCCAAATTGTGTACTGTTATTATAATATAAATATTGTGGCTGAAATAAAAATCTTGATCAAATTAGAAGCAAATATTTTTCTTTTACAATTAAAAGTTTTTTTCTTTCTTTTTTTTTTTTTTTTTCAGAGGAGATGATAAATTGTTCATGAGAACCTAAAATCATACATTAATTTCCGCGGCTGCAGCTGGCTGAGGATGACAAGGAACCACGTCGTGTTTGTTTGCAAGTTGAGGACTAGAATTATTTAAAAAATATATATATTTTCAAGTAGATCTGGCCAAATTAATTAACTTGATAATTGAGCCATTAAATCTAGTTTGTGATTTAGATATATACTTAAACTATTTCTGTTCATAAATAGCATAACAACACTTCTTGACAGGATAAACAAATATTATTAATAAAGAATCTAATAATTATATTTTTTATGTGCGCATATTTTATTTTTTGGATTAATGTTACAATTCCAAACATATTAATTATTTGTTATTCTCTTATGTATAATTGAAATATAAATTTTATATTTTACTTTTAATTTATAAGAATATTAATTATATTATATGTTTTACATGAATATATTCATATATACACTCATCTTTTTGTATAGATATATATACACACATATATAATATTTAATATATATTTAATCTAATTGTGTTATGAATGTGTAATCCACATCGAAACTCTTCTTTTTTCATCCCAACAATGGTTAATAAAGAAAGGTCATCTTTGAGAATCACTTTAAGAAAATGCTTATCGACTAATTAAAAAAATTATGACAAACAAGACATGGACATATTATATTTGTGATGGATCTCTAACAAAATATTAAAGAATTGAAAAAAAAAAAGAAGAAGCAAGTAATATATATAGATATAATTATGATACTTGCGACGAAATTATTAAGAAATTTCTATAGTAACTCTTTGATTTGTGATGAAAATTGATCACAAAGGTTAATTTTTTGATGGACTTTAACTTCATCGTATAACTAATTCTGACAAGATACACGCTAAATAATTTAAAACTGAACAAAATCCATCATAAAACTTGTAAATGATGCAATTTACTGTATTTATAATGAATTTTTCTATTAATAAAGGGAGCGTTTAGTTTAAAATATATATATATATATATATTAATATTAGATTCAAGCTAAATGAAATAAATGTTTCAATATACTTATTATTATTATTAGTATTTTGTCTCAATCATATATTATTAGTATTTTGAGTAGGGTTATGTCTTAATATAGTTTGAAGATGCAGAAAAATGTAAATATCATAATTATGTCCCAATAAGTGAGTTGTCTCCTAAAAGACAAGTGGCACCTTTTCTGTCCAAGTCTCTTACCCTTTTGTGGGGGTCCATTATCTCACTTTTGTCCTAAAATACAAGGCCAGCACGATCAGTTGGCCAGAACCAACCGCGTTTTCCAACAAAATTAAATAATTTAATTATTGTATTTTAATTATAAATGATCACATTGTTTTCATCTTTTTATTAAAATTTTGTAAATTAATCATTTCTATAATAAATAATACTATATAATGTTACTAATAACGTTAAGGTACATTATCGTTGGTATAAAAAAAAATACGGCATATGATAATGTTTAAATTTGTTGCTTGATATGAAAGGTTCAGCCGTTCAATGTGTTGTCCTTTGATACTTTTGGTAGAATATTTTGTCCTAAAAAAATTGCTGACGGGTGAGTAAGGAGGAATAACATATAAATTATCTCAGAATCCTTGACTTAATTATATCAATACAGAAATTAAGAAATTAATTAATCAACACTACTAGGTGGACTAATTTAATTCATGCTGTAAAAAAAAAAAAGGACAATTTAATTTGGCAATAAACAAAGTGCAGACAAGCGCCCCTTTAGTTGGTCATAGATGTATGAAAAAAGTTCAACAAACCCCACTAAAAATAAAAAGCATAAGAAATTACATTACATCACACGATATCATTGATTACTTCCTCTTCTGTTTTCTTTTTGTATTTATTAAGATATATAAAATTTCAAATAAAATTATATAAATTGTTATTCTAAAAAAGTGAGTTTTATATCATAGCATTATTTCTATTATTATAAAAAGAAATATTGTTTTGTGTCTAAAATAGAAGTTAGATCCTAAATATTGATTTTTCAAATTTAGTCTTTAGATCACAAAATAGGCATTACTCTATTTTATTTACATGTAAAATTCTAAGTTCTGTAATTGCAACTCTTCAACTATTATGTTTTTCCCTCACAAACATTATTCATACACATTTTTGTACCGAAACATCATTTTTTCATGTTCATATTTTTATATAATAATTTTTTCTTCATACTAATCTCATATTCCCTTAATTTAAAGGAAAATAAAATATGCTACAATAACATATGATACTCAAATAGTATTTCTGCACGAGAGAATCGCGAGCTGTAGAAAACAAAAAGTATTTTTTCAGAACGAAAGAAAAAAAGAATCTATTTTAGGATTGAATTGAAGTCCTATTTTTAATGACAAAAAATCAATTCGATATAATAGGGATTTTTAATTAAACATATTTCAGCTTAATGGAGGGAAAGAAAATTAAAAAATTAAAAAAAAATTCTCATTTCGTGGCACTGCTAACACGAGAAATAAAGGGACAAAAAAGTTGGAGAGCATCCAAAGAAGTTTGAAAATGGTAATAAAAACTAAACCAAGTGTATATTGACGTTAAAATTTTTAATCTTGTCTGAGGGGGACACCAAGAATGGCAAACACGTCACGCCCACCATGTCTTTCCCATCCTTCCATTTGTTAGGTCTGTTAGAAGATTTAGGAGCCAAATCCGGAGCACAAACACAACTGCAAAGTCTTGTTCAATCTTTTTGCTTCCCAACCAATCAGATTTTTCCAAACATTAAAAATTCATTAAAAAAAAAAAAGAAAAAGAAAAACCCTGTAAGAAAAGAAAAAGGGGTGTCATAGGTTTGTTCCTCTCTTTTCCTTTTCCTGTCAAATTAACCGGCTTCTTGTTTCCCAAAAAATCCTTTCTTGGCACCCACCATTTCCAAGAAAATAAACCAAAACCTGTTTTGTTATTGTTGTTGTTGCTGTTGTTGATTGTGGGTTCTACCTTCTCTTTGGTGGGCATATTTTTCAGATTTTTCCACCCCATTTTTCTTTGGTTTTTCAAGAATATCACATTTGGAGGTATACACATTTTGAGCAAATGAGCTAAGAAAAGACACTAGACAGATGCCAAGTTGTTGTTTTCTTGATTTTTGAGGTGATTGAGGTTGTCTTTTACATGGCTGTTAATATGATTCTGGAGTTCAAATCTTTGGCACAAAGAAATATTGATCTGGGCTAACCAAACAAGGCCTTAAGGTTTGAAAATCAACACAAAAACAGAGGAAAAGTTGAAGTCTTTGTAAGAGGATGAGCAAAGAATCAAATGGCATTGCCAAGGCTTGGGAAACAAAGGTAAAGAAATCACAAGCAACTACAAAGAAAAGGGCAAACAGCATATTTACAACAATGTCAGTAGCCCATGTGGATGATGATGAAATTCATAGCCCTAACCCTAGTGAGGTTCATCATGTTGAGAAGGTGTTCCCTAATGGGGACATATACATGGGCCAGTGGGCAGATAACTGCCCTAATGGCCATGGCAAGTACTTGTGGGCAGATGGTTGTATGTATGTGGGTAATTGGTGTAAAGGCAAAACTATGGGAAAAGGGAAGTTTAGTTGGCCCTCAGGTGCCACTTATGAGGGCCAATTCAAGAATGGTTACATGGAGGGTGAGGGTACCTATACTGGGTCATCTAATGATACCTATAGAGGTACTTGGGTGTGCAATATGAGGCATGGGAAAGGGGTTCGGCATTACGAAAACGGGGATTATTATGAGGGGCAGTGGCGTCGAGGGCAGCCAGAGGGGAAGGGGAGATATCAATGGAATAATGGGAATCAGTATGTTGGGCATTGGAGGCAGGGGAGGATGAATGGGACAGGAACTATGATTTGGGCTATTGGGAATCAATACGACGGTAGTTGGGTCGATGGACGGCCTAGAGGAGACGGGACATTTCGATGGATTGATGGAAGTTTTTATGTAGGGGTTTGGAGTGAGGACCCAAGGGAGCAAAGTGGGACTTATTATCCATCAAGTTCTCAAATGGGTAGTCTTGATTGGGATCCTCAGCAAGTGTACTCGGTGAACTTGAGTCATTGTAGGATAAGTCCTGGAGAGAAGATTTCGGTGTATCCTTCACAGAAAACATTTAGTTGGAGTTCTGAAGAATGGTTTAAGAATGAGGGGAGGCTCAGGAGGGCGTCCGTTGATGGTAGTGTGAGCAATGGTGGCTATAGTTTGGGGTCAGAATCGGATTTGAGTAGTAATGAGTGTTTAGGGTCCGGAAGAGACGTATATGGGGCAGGGGCTGCTGAATTCGATATGAAACGAGGGTATAGACGACCCAATATCGTGATCAAGCCCCCTAAAAGGCAGGGCCACACGATATCGAAAGGGCATAAGAATTATGAACTCATGCTTAATTTGCAGCTCGGAATAAGGTATATTGACTTCTTGTTGATGCATACAAGTTTCCTTGTTTAATTTCAATGTTAATATGGTGAAAAAAAATAGATGATCATAATGGAAATTTTGCGCTTATTTGTTCTGTTAATTAGATATTCTGTAGGGCGACCAGCTCCAGCTACATCTCTTGATCTTAAAGCTACGGCGTTTGATCCAAGGGATAAAATATGGACCAGATTTCCACCCGAAGGATCGAAGCATACTCCCCCTCATCAATCATGTGAATTCAAATGGAAAGATTATTGCCCTTTGGTTTTTAGGACACTTAGAAAATTATTTAAGGTTGATCCAGCAGATTACATGATGTCTATATGTGGAAATGATGCCCTGCGCGAGCTCTCATCACCTGGAAAAAGCGGAAGTTTCTTTTACTTAACGAACGATGACAAATATATGATCAAAACCATGAAGAAGTCGGAAGTAAAAGTGAGTTCCGTTTAAATTATTAATTAGAGAGTCACGCAAACATAGTTTATAATCGCATCTTCAACTTCATAATTCTGTAGCAGGTGCTTAAAAGAATGCTTCCAGCTTATTATAATCATGTTCGCGGCTTTGAAAACACTCTGGTGACGAAATTTTTCGGCCTTCATTGTGTGAGGATGACAGGACCAGCACAAAAGAAGGTATGAACATGCAATTTAATGCTTTCTGTTATCCATTTGAATCAAATAAGCTCTAAGTACATGATTATGCAATTGATAAGCAGGTGCGGTTTGTGATTATGGGAAATTTGTTCTGTACTGATTATCCCATTCACAGACGTTTCGACTTGAAGGGTTCTTCCCATGGTCGCTTAACCGCGAAACCAGAATCTGAGATCGACTCAACGATGACCCTCAAGGATCTTGATTTGAATTTTATATTCAGATTGCAAAAGTCTTGGTTCCAAGATTTCTGTAGGTAAATCAAACCGTTTCATTTGTATTACATCTCGGGAAGAGCACTTAAACATGTTGAAAACATGAATGTGGTAACTGATAAGCTGAAAGTTTTAAGTTTCAACACACAGGCAAGTCGATCGAGACTGTGAGTTTCTTGAACAAGAGAGGATAATGGATTATAGTCTTTTGGTTGGGATTCACTTCAGACAAATAGCACATTCTGGGGAACCACTAAACACTAAGACTAAAGTTGGAACACATATTGGTACTATTTTATGTCTAAATCTTTTGTTATTACGTGTTTTTTTTTTTTTTTTAATCTTCTTTTTGACAGAACACTCTTTTATGAACGTTTTGATTATGTAGAGACGGGAGACCGAACTAGTGATTTGGATCTTATGCTCGATGATAACTGGTACGCGTCGGTTGCATAGACATGTAGTTCATGATATTACGACATTGGACAAACATTATCAAATGTTGTTCAAAATCGAAAAAACTTATCATTACTACTCCAACCTATTGTTCTTTCCAGGTGGGCATCGATTAGATTAGGTTCTAACATGCCTGCACGAGCTGAACTAACCGTGAGAGGAAACAACGGTGAGCCTCAGCTGGTTGGTGAACCAACAGGGGAGTACTATGATGTCATCCTAGTGTTCGGCATAATCGACATACTACAAGATTATGACATCAGCAAGAAGCTCGAACATGCATACAAGTCATTCCAATACGATCCCACATCAATATCAGCTGTCGACCCTCGACAATACTCCAAGCGTTTTCGTGATTTTGTATTCAAAATTTTCACAGAAGACACTTGAAGACCGGCATATATCGAGGCCACATTGTACAGTTGAAGTTGTTGCAAGATATCGGAAAACAAAGATGATGTTTTTGCCCTAAAAGCTTGTTCTTGATGATCATGGTGCCTCATGCTGCTATAGATAGGTTTTGGATATTGTTGTATTCATAGATACAGATAGGTTACACAACAGGTTAAGACAGAGTATAGCAAGGGAGCAGAGGTACCTAAGGCTGCTGCTGCAAAATGTAAAGGTATCATACAAGGTGGTAAAGATGAGTGAGGGTCCATTTTTTAGTACTAATTGTTTGGTCCCAGAAGTTGCAGTTCGAATCCTGTATGGTTGTAATATATGTTCTCTGACAAAAAGCATTGAGTTGTGGATGATGTATACTTGGCGTGCAATGAAATAGGAGATGAAATATGTATTGGAATACACTTGAGATGTAATATATATTGGAATAGACGATCGAAAATGCGGAAGGTGAGGGAGTCTCTGGGATTCAGGCATTGAATAAGCTTTGTATTTGGAAGGGAGAAAAGGTAATTAAGGCTAAGGGTAATTAAAATATATTCAAACAAAAACATATCTATATGGCTTCCTTTGTACATCTCTTAGAATCACAAGTTATTCGTAGTTCTATAATTTATTTTGATATGTTCTAATTGTCTTTTTACATGTTATATTTGTAGCTTATTATCTTTTAAGAACTTCAGTAATTATAAGGATGACAATGGATACCAATCAAATTTGGACTCATTGAATTTTTCATTTTTTTAATCGCATGTAAAATATAAATACGATATCTTTATAAGTTCAATGATGATGCAACATTTCATATTTTTAATTTTTTTTTAAATCAAAAAATGTATATACAAATTTGGAAATACTTAATTTTGCGAATAGCGTTAATTTTATTTTCTTTATATATAGAATTGCTAGAAAGTTATAGTCATATCAATAATATCATATGTCAGCTGAGAGGATCTGAATTGTTCAAAATTATATTACCAGCCAAAACGAAAGGAAGGAAATAAGAAGAAAGAGGAAAACAAATAGACCAGAAAACCAAAATAAAGATTTGATTGGAAAAAACAAAAAGAAAAAAAGGAGATTACAATTTAGAATATAAAAGGGCATATGAAAAAAGCAGAAGTTTTGTGTATTGACCTTGAGGACGTGGGGGTCCATAAATTTTCCCCAAGGCAGGCAGGGATTTATGTATTATATATATGCAACAAAGGAAATCCAATGTTAAGTCAATTATTAATTTTTCCTTCAGCAAATATGCAATAATAATTAAGAAAAAAGACTAAATATATATATATATGTATATATTTACGTGCATGCATGTCTTAATTTAACCCATCCATTTGGTCGGCCAGAAGGCCAATTTATAACTAATTTTTGGAATTAATGAACAGTCAAACGACCGACATTATACATTTTGCCTGCAGAGTTACGACTGTGAAGCATGTCTTAAGTTGAACTCACATTATATATAAAAATATCAGTATATATATGACGTTTGTTGTGATAAAATATTATTTGTTTAAGTACATATTATTAAAATATATATTGCGATACTAAGTTTCGTCCTACATTTGATAATCGAGGTATACAATCAATATATTAGTCTCCTCTCTTATTTTTCAATATGTCTTTTCAAAATAAAATTTCGTACTAGATATCTGATAATGAAATAATTCCTTATTGCAATCGGGTCTCTATAACAACATCGAATGCATTAATCATTTCAATTTAATACGTTAACATATGATTGACATTTGGTAGCTAGTAAACTCACTTATACTACCCAAACTGTGAACATTTTGGGCAAGAACAAGACACATTTTCGGCAAGGGCAAGTCTGTGTTGTTCAGACAAAATATAACGAAAATGTGAAAATATTGAGAATATGGAGAATCGAAGAATTTTTCAATAACCTTCATATCGTACAACGAAAAAAAAAAGCTCAATATTTATATAATTGGGAGGAGAAAGTCTCCAAGAGTTCAATAACAAATGATTTAAATTTTATTATGATTATGCTTAACAATTTCGAAAGTCTCCAACAGTTTAGTAAAGAAGAAAGACATTAGAGAACAGAAAAAAAAAAAAAAAAAAAAGGGGCATAACTAAACAGTGAAAAAGTTGAAGAGCAATGGGGCAGCGGTGCAAATGTGACAGTGTGAGAACGTGGGGAAGAGTATCTGTGTTCTGAGGTAACTAGTGCTTGTTGGAAACCTTAACTACGTACAACAGAAAGATTCTTGTCGGTTTATGTTTGGGTTTGACTGTGGCCCCTGAAATTCGAGAGATCGTTCCAAATTATGGGGGGCTACCAGCATGTGATGCTTTTGTCAAGCGTTGTTCGATCGACAACCTAAAATTTTTATAAATTCAATTTTTATCGGTGCATGGACTGTTTTTCTATTATATAATAAATTTGTTTAAGAATATTTTTATTGTATAATAGGAAAAGGTTAAGATTCGTTCTTTACTATTGTATTGAGTTTTTATGATTATTGAACTATAATGATGTATTGATTATGTTCTTTTTTTTAAAAAAAAATAATGTTTTGGAAATGCAAAAAGATCATCCTAAAAATGGTCACATTGTACCATGAAAAGCATAATATTATGGTTGGTGGTAAAAGAATAAATGATAATTAGAAAACTGCTATTGATGATTAACTGACAAAAACTTTTATCTTATTATTATGATATTTTTTGATTGATAATAACTTTTTCTTAACTAGCATTACAGTTTCAAGGTGTCATTATTGACCATTATTGAAATATGTATAGTAACAATCTAGTGATACTATAATTTATGACAGGAAAATATTGTCATTATACATGTGTTACCAGTTGACAATATTAACAATTTCAATGTAGTTTTTGCCACTTTTTAATTTGTATCAATTATTAATATGAAAATATGTACAATATGAAAATTTGCATATAGCCAATATACTGTGACACACAAAAATGGAATGTTGTGGCCTCCCATTGAATGGAAAGATTAAGGTTAGGATCTTGTTGTATGAAAATTGTGACGCCACGGTGGATTAGTGAAAGGTACAATCCAGTTCATCTGTAGCCGCGGCTCCTAATTTTGTTTGCCATTGCTCAGGAAGAGAGCATAATTAGAATGCGGACTTGTTTTGTTGTGCCAAGAAAATTCCAAGCCATTACTTTTAACACTTGCTGTTATAGGTTTCTATCTCCAGCATCATTTTTCATAGCTTTCATTTTCGCATGTCAAGGCCTCATGGACAGATAAACCCAAGTAAAAAAAGTAAATTATTCAGTAACATAATAGTAATTACAAGATTTATTCCAACACAAATTTATGTATCAAAAATTGGATTAATAATTGGACAAACTATGAATCTATCATGATCTGCACATCAAATGAATGGTCATTGAATTGCATAATCTCACTCAATTTATATCCTAAATCTTTTTTGAGCCAACAAACCACTATTATTAGTAGCATGAACCAAAGTAAGTCATATTGTATTATGTTTACCTAAAAAAGTTCGGCCGAAGGAGAATTAAAATAAACGAAATTACTCCCTCAAAAATATACACTGCATGAGGAAATTCTAGTGTCTCATTTGTGGATCGTAGTAGATACAACTGCTGCCACTTGACTAGAACAAAAGAGATCCAGATGACATCAGGCAATTACCCTTGTATATAGGTATATTTACCTTAATGCCCTCGAGGTTTAATCTAATTACATAAACACCTCTTCTATTCTGAAAATTATAATAATACGCCACATATCGTAATTAAAACCTTTAAAAGTGTAAAAAATTAACTAAAATATTACAACAAACTCACTAATAATTTAACGGTAATGGATTTTCTTAGAAAAGAATTTTAAGAGTAAGGGATATTATTGTAATTTTTCAAACCACATGAACTGTACCTGTAATTAGTCAAAATCGCAAGATTAGTGTTTAAGGTAATTATCCTTCATCTATACCAAGCAAAGATTGTCATATTTTGAGCCACTTCACATTCATGCTCTAGAACAAAATAAGGGACATCATGGCCAAATTCAATCTTGTTCTAACTCCAGATTATAGCTTCAAATCTATGCACTATACAGCCTCTAAAACCTTCTCTTGACAGTCCTCATAATTTTCAAAAAAAAATCACGAACAAAATACCTTCTACAAACAGTCCTTTCTGATGCCTCTGCTACTAAAACTGCAGGTTGGTTCCGGGCTCTTACTGTTGGATGTTAGTTCTTATGGTATCCTGTGTGCCATTTTCTAGAGCTAGGTTTCTACAGGAAATTAGAACACAGGCAAACAGAAATTTGTCCGTCTGAGCTCCTTTTCCCTCAAGCACGCCAATAAGTATCCTGATCAACCCCACCTTGGACCATCATGTTACTCTCTTTCACTGGAAACAATGTATTGCATACACGATTAGGAGTCGACCGCACTCATCTTTACTATATTGATACCAGGTACCGTTCCATTTTCTAAATGGAACATTATTCAAAAGAGAGGTGCAACCTGTGCAAAAGTTCTATTGGAGCTTGACAACTCGAGTTTAGGAAAGAAACTTCAATATTCAAACAAAACTTCACATTATTTGCCCCTCAATTGTACATCTGATAGTCCATCTGATTGTCTTTCCAGTTTCTTTCTACTGCTGCTTTCTACTTTTTGCGACCATCTCAAAGTCGACTCTACAAAAATCATTCACAGTCAAGCTTCTGCAAGCTGAGACCTCTTGTCATCATTACAGCCCGAATCCTCAAAGCAGGCATTTTGTTGATTAAAAGCTCTATTATTATTCAACCTTCTATTCTTCAAAATAATACCGGACTCCTTCATCAAGGCAATATACTTCTTTCTCACCTTTGCCAACGGATGCGGTTCTATAGCCAACTCATCACAATAGGCTTCTTTCAGAATAGCCGTGCATGTTTTATTTTTCAACGACAAATAAAACATATGAGGATGCCTATCAAATGCCTTGTGAACCTTCTGTGGCAAACCCAAGTACGTCCTCAAACAAAAAAGTGATTTCCTTTCGGCAGCATGCTCAACAAACAGACACAACAACTCATGAATCAAACCAACCACCCGTTTTTCAGATATATCACTGTCAGGATTCAGAGATGAGAAATCTTCATATGGAGACACATAAGGAAGCTTTTGAAATTCATCTAACCAATCCTTTATCTTCTGCTTCAACCTCAGCCCTTTAGATGGAAACAATGGAAATGCAATTGCTTCATCTGCACTGCCACTATATATGCCTCTCCTCATTGCATTCTTCTGCATCATTGACAAAATCTTACTGCCTTTTCCTTCATCATATTCTTCGAAAACAGCTAACCCCTTCAGTCCATCTTCTATATCCACAATCCTGAAACAACCATATTCTCCAACATAATCCAAAGGGTCCCTAAAAAACTCATCAGGCAAACCTAGATACCACTGCAAGCCCTTAATTATCTTCAAGGGAAGCATCTTTCTAGTGCCACTCATCAATATAACCTTCTTTAATCTCCCCACAATATCATCCTTATATTCTTCGTACATTGTTCTTTCCTCTTTATCAAGCTCAATTACTCCAGAGGTCAGTCTAAACCATGGTAAATTATGAAGAGGCCCCTTGAACTCCTCAAAGAAGGAAGGATAGTTTCTCAAGAACCTTAGAACCTTCATGTTGATGCCAAAGTCTAAGCCCTTCTTGGAGACAGCTGAGATAGGAATACAATAATTGTCATGGGGAGAGGAGGAGGATGATAAGAAGAAGTTTTTCAGAGAGATGATGTGCTTTAGCTCAAGGGACTTGTGAATGGAATCAACAGAGTCGAAGAATGGGTCTTTTTTCCGTTTCATGTACACCTCTACATAAGTTTGTAATTGTGTGTAAGCATGAGGAGGTGGAGCATGGCAAGAGAGGGGGATGATTGCATTATGTGAAGGGGAGATAAGGAGATTCCGGAGATGAGTTTTTGGTTTCCTAATTAGCTTGGAGATCATTGGTGAGTGATGGAAATTGTGCCCCCAGTGTGGTGGTCGAGATAGCAGCAGCAACAGTGTGTTCTGCAGCACCTTGTTGTCCTGTTTAGATCAATCAACCCAATTGTCATTATACGTCAGAAAACACAGAAAACATAATTTAAAAATAATGATGATGAAAAAAAGCTGAAACTGCATTGTTTGATATAGCCGAAGTCTTATGAGAAGTCTGAGCAACTTCACAGGTTCCTTTATGCTAGATAATCAACTCTAATGCATGGACACTCCATTTTACATGAACTATCCGGGTTCTCCGTGGGTACTGCTATGCGTTGGGTACACTTCGGTACATACCAAATATTACCCCCCCAAAAAAATAAAAATAATAATAATTTTAGAGAATGAGTACAGTGTGTGTACAATTTTGGGTATGCCCAACTCTAAGGATCTTTTATGTAATAAAAAAGCACTTCTAATGCCATAAAAAACACACCCTTAATCCTTGAATAGGCCTGCACACGAGCAAAGCCCAAGCGGAGCTTGGCAAAAATTCCAAACTCGAGCTTATCAATCAAGTGAGTCTTAGTCGAGCTTGGCAAGCTTAATGAATATTGATTTTTTAGCTCGACCTCAGCTTGAATTGCCATTTCAATTTTCATAATCAGATTTTTTATCCAGAAAATAACAGAAGCTAAGTTTGAAGTCCAGATATAAGTTTTTCATAATCTAATTGGACAAGCTTTACACTAATAACTAGACGTGGAATTGGTGATGATAGTGGAAATGTGAAGATATTTCATTTAGAAAGTGAAATCAGAAACCTTACTCATAGATGTTTCTAATTTCCCGGTTTTTATTTGGAGGTAAAAGTAACAATTTCTACCATGAGATTTCATATTCTTAAGGTCCTTCCGTATGCAAACTATTGCAAGAACAGAAAATCCCATCTCAACAAGGTTAATCTTCTTACCAAGGTCACTAAAGCACTTCACTACCAAACTAAATAAATTTACCAGAAACGGAAAATTATAATGAAAGAAGCAGTAATAAAAATTATAAACCGAAATTCAACCAAAAAATTGGAAAAAAAAATAAAATAAAAGAAAAAGAAATGGTTCTTCACCTTTCGCAGTTAAGGATGGAAATTCCTTAATCTTGCCAAGGAAACATTAAGTCTTGGTACTCCAATGGAAATTGAATACAAAAGCACTGCAAACACTTTGATCCATCAACATTACTTAAAAGTATCAGTGTCGTACCTTTGAACAATCTTTAAGTCTTGCTACTCTGCGAAAATCTGAAACAGGAATCGGCAACGAAACCGCTACCTTCAAAGTTCCGAATCGATTGGTAGCAAACTTTCAATAAGATTCAGAGAGTCGTCGAGCAGCGTCGAGCGACGGTAGCCTTGGGGGAATTAGAAGAAAAGGAGTGAAATGCTTCAGTGTCTCACAGCTCTAACCGGCAAAGCCTCTAGTCAATCCCCCAGCTGTGGAGGTTAGAATTAGTGCTTTGCTTCATTTTTATTTTTTATTTTTTATTTTTAGTTTTTCTCTTTCTTTCCCCTTTTTCTTTTAAGAATTATTGCTGTAGAACATCATTTTTCCATTCTTTTTTTATTTATGATGATATGAAAATTAATTCAAATTTACCAAATTGACAAAAGTTAAAATAAAATGATGACATGAAATTTAAAACTTATGAATCCTTTCAAAATGAAGGATAATTATAAGAACTCACAAGTGAAGAATTTGTTAAAAAATCTTAATAAAAAATAATACGGGGACATTCACAATCAAAAATAATAAAATAAGAATTGCAATTAAGATAACAGAGTAGTTATAATTGTAAATAACAAAATTAAAAAATTTATATTTTATATCCAAACTATCACAAAAAATAAATAAATAAATAAAAAATACAAAAAAAAAAATTGAATTTTGTGATAGGATAAAATGGGCGTTGCATTATCTAGTTGTTTCAAACTTGCAGAAAAGTTCGGAAAATATGCCCTTTTGGTGCAAAAAAGAACAAAAATTATGGTATTTCTTTTAAGTTCCCCACGGATTCATTTTGATTTATCATATGTAACTTATTTTGATATCATAGCAATGGACAAAATAAAGGAAAAGGTGTCGTGAAATTCAAACCCAAATCGTTAACCTAGCAAAAATCATCTTCTTACCATTTGAGCAGGTAACGAATCCTCTTATGTAACTTATTCAAGAGATGCAGTTTTGCTTCCGACTATCTAACAGTAAATATACCACTTCTCAACTATTCAAAACATGCTAACTCTCAACATTACAACATTGCGTTGTGAGCATATGATTCGAACCAGAGTAGGACAATACAGCCATCAGCAGTCTCTCTCTCATTTAATCGCCAAATTTTACATTTCCGAGCATTTGAGAAAATCCAATACCACTTCAAAAGTCTTCCTCGAGGTTCCTAGAGTATGCTAGTAATCCACCGACATATGTAGCCTCAACAGATGCAGAAGCTCCTGCAGCGAACTTATCCCATGAATCGGAAGATAGAATCACAAAATCTGCCATTTTACCAGGTGATAAAGATCCAACATCCTCTTCAAGAAAGCTCGCACGAGCAGCTGAAATGGTGTACCTGCCATTGTGATAATAAGAACCAACTATGAATGAGACCATGCCAAGTAGTCAACAAACACCTTTTACCCAGAAAGAACAGTAAATCAACTTCCAAGTAACAGATTAAAATTAGAAAACCATTCAGCTCTTGGCAGGCGACCTTGGCTAGTAAGATCACAATTCCTTACCCCTGCACTTGTTAGGACGGGCCTATTTGACCACTATGTCAAAATATACCAAGTTGCCTCCATTGCAGCCTTGCAAAAATTAGCTCTGGACAAGTGAGCAGAAACCAGACACACTACAAAGAACCACAACACGATTGAGAAAAGAGGAGCAAGTTCCTTATGCTCGCATGTTTTCTCTACTGGAGACCTCGTGACTCGTCTATAGAAAATCCTAAAAAACTAGTTATTTAGAGTGACAATGCCCTCATTCGGACAGAACTTGTCACTCAGAGATAAAATGCTGACATGCCTGCATCACACGATCCCCACTCCATAGATACAGCTCTAATATTATTCTTTTCACGTGAATTTTGTTGACTGCAGCACTATCACCCTAAAACCATCCCCCTCAATTCAGTGGTTTTGCATCATCCCATGTCTCATGCTCTTATCAAAAAAATGGGAGGTTGGAGCAACATCAGATATCCGATATACAGGACAGGGTATGGAATGAAAGACATGACGATGTCAAGTACCACCTGTCGTGCTCTTGAAGTTGAATTGGTTCCAGGAATTTTATGACTTAAGTTTGCTTTTCAACAGTAAGATTAAAGAGATTTCTTTGTACTACCTGGTGCAGGTTCTTTTAATATACCATGCAGCTCCTATCCATCACATGGGGAATTGTACAGAATGAATTGAATAAATATATTCTACTTGGTGTAACTCTATGTAATGGTATTCTCCATTGAATGTCACTTTCTGGCAGTTGGATCAATTTCCTAGGGCCAGAAAATTGCATCCGTGGTCTCTACAAAAGTTTTCCGTTATCGTATGACCTATATAGTGCATCACAGCAAAAATGCAGTGAACAAGAATGATCATAAAGTGATACAGACGATACAAAATTTACTCAAATATTAGCCATATCTCTTAATTTTCTTTACTGCCACCCAATGTACTGGCCTAATCCAACTGCAACTCTACTCAACTCCAAGTGAAATGTACCTTTTCGTTCTTAAGCCTGGGACCAATAATAAATTTTATAAGTTCCCATAGCACAAGGTTGAAGTTGATCATTGGACTTATATGAGATTCCTAAGCAAATAGACTGACTGCTGGTGTAAATAAAATAAAGGACAGACCACAGGGGCGTTTACCCTTTCAATGCATCATGCAGACTAATCCATTCAGAGGGAATCCAAGCATTTTCCCAACCAGGAGGTACTCTTTTAATGGCTGTCTTTATGCTTCTCAACGGATTGATGTCTGCCACCTGAAGGTGAGACAATGAATTAGCCAGATTTAAACAAGAAGCAATAAACCTGCACTTGAAAAGATGGTTTCTAGAGATTAGTGGTTCTCACTGGCCAGTCAGAGCCAAGTGCTAACTGTGCATTGCCAGCAAGAAGCGAACGAAATAAATATGATCCTCCATGCGACCTCTCAACCCCAAGCTTTTTCATGGCAGAATCAGCATCGTCTAATAAATGATCAGGCTGTCATTAATTACAATCAGAAGGTGCAGTTAGAAGCATTCCTCTGCCAATAAGCAACAAAATCTTGACATGGAAATAAAGCATTTGCTTGGCTAGAGACCGTCATATTTGAAAGGCTACATTAATCAGAACATATGTTTTCCGACCTTGATTTCTATTCATCCACCATGCTTAGTAAATCTATGCTGGAAATACTTTGAAAAATAAGAGATTATTTCTTGAATCTTTGCGATGGTCATCAAATTACAGAAAGTAGTTGACTGTTCAAATTATATTTTTCGTTCTTTCTTTCTTGTCCGCCCTTTTCTTCGACCCCTACGTGAGGTGGAGCACAGAGCACCAGGACTTTGCTTCCTCGGGCTTCAGAACAGGTTTTCTCCCCTACTTCAGCCTTGCATGGTTCTTGTATGGACATGTACAACGAGATGTGTTCGTTTTTTTATTTTTTCTTACCATGAATGCAAATCAAGTTTTTTCCCTCAATACTTCATCCCTGCATGGTTCTTGTTCATTTTCATGCGTACACTTCAGATATTCTTTTCCATTTTAAGAGAATAGAGAAAATATGCTTAATTTGGAATTATGTACTTAGCCTAATGCATTAAGGTTCAGGTGGCCAAACAAACAGTCAAAACATTATCATGGCATGTGAATGGTTCGGCTAAAGCATTTCATAAACCTGAATCTTGACACATATGTGCCCCACTCACATATCAACATTTACATAAATTTGTATTTGGTAAAAAATGACTGAACTTCATTAGACAGATTGTCACATACTAAGGAAAAGATTACAAAATAGAACGTTATATTCAAATCTTAAAGATCACATAGGAATTCAGGACAAAAAGAACCTGCACCGAAGCAACAACTTGTTGTTCACCAAACCTAGCAGCTGCACCAGGCGCCAAATGCTGGGCATGCTCAATCTGCAAGTTCTTGATGCAGTCAGTATAAGCAAACTTGAAAATTCTAGTACTACAACACCATAATGAGTAGCAACACAGAAAGGACAATGAGGATTAACAGTCAAAACACTTAAAATATAGAAGTTGAATTTACCCTAAATCTTCGGTCCTTCATTCCATTCTCAGAAGCCACTGATTTATATAAATCCAAGATCATGTCATTGGCTTGGTCACCTATGGCATGAATGGCAACCTGAAAGTGACTAAAAATGCTACCCATAAGTACATGCATATCTTGACGGCATAACAAAGAGAGATGACATCTGAACAGAAAAAGACAAAGCACCTGAAGGCCAGCTTTATCAGCTGAGAGAGTCATATTGTACAGCGTATCTATATCTGCCACTTGCAGGCCATGATTGAGTGGTTCATCAACATATGACTGCAGAAACATAAGAGGATTCTCATTACTATCAGCCTACACTAATAAAACTTTTGAATTTGGAATGTTAAAACTAAACATAAAATATCAAACAAATCATTAGACCAAGAAGAAACTAAATGCCATGTTGTGCATTTAAAGTTCTCTTAAGCCAAGAAAAGAACAGAGGCTCTGATTCACGAATGGCTTTTGGAAATGGGGAAGAGAAAAACTAAATAAATAAATAAATAATAAAAAAATTCACCTCATAAAATAGTGCACTGTTAGAACCCAATGATCCATCCGCAAAAGACTTCAGGCCACCTAAGTAAATCCATTGGCTCAATTTACGACCTGCTTGATTTATAAGTTCCTATACAAGGTAAAAAAAAGAGTGGGGTATGTATAGCAAATGAGATGGCCCAATATGTGGTTAAAAATGAGTAATACATTACTAGAACATTATATGGTTTCCTTACATTGTAGTAGCAACATGAGTTTATATTGGGAGCAAGACTTCATTAACTCCTGGACTCTCAGAAACTCCAACTTAGCACAAAGTCCCAATTTCTGTTTAACAATATCTAACTTTCACTTCCAATTCAATGAAAACTAAGCACACACCAAACTTTTGGGCCTACTCTTAAGCTCATTTAGATTGTATCCTAGGACCACAGAGTAGATTGTATGCTCAAATTCATGTCTGATGGCAAGCAAGTAAAGAAAAAAGTATTGGTGAACACTGAATTACATGTAACCGTGTCCATGTCTCCATGGGAAAATACAAGCAAACTCTAATCTTCATTTTTCGGGATAAATCAGCCCAAGTGTAGACATCTGCACGTAACAGAAAACATAATTTAAAGACGAAGGCATTTATTTGCATAAAGATTATTAAAAACATGAACCAACATACTCGAAAATTTTTGCAGTCCCTTTTGGTTATAAATTACTTTCTGTTTTTTCATTGTTGTCTAAAGAATTTGGAGGATTCAAAACAAGGACTAGTAGTATTATTTATGTCTTCCATTGTATTATTTATGTCTTCCATTTCTAAGTAATGTCACATAAATGAGCCATTCTCAAAGCTGCTAGAATATAAAACAATTTTTATTTTTTCAATAAAGAACATTTCTTCACAAATTGTATGTAGAACCTGATAAATCTTCCCAAGAGAGTTCTGGTGATGCACTAGGAAAATATCGCCCAACGTCAACAACTGTTGTAACACCTCTCATCAAGGCATGATCACTAGCTCTTAACAGAGCTTCCCTCCTCTCCTCGACAGAGACCTCCGGGATGCAGGATAAGACAGGCTTCATTGCAGAATCAATCAACAAGCCAGTAGGTTCTACATGTGAAGACAAAGTGACAAGAGAGTCTACTGAGACATTCTTCATTCCACAGCTCATAAAAACATACATAAGCAGAAGTTACAGGAAAAATAGTGAAAAACGTTCTCAAAGACAGATGGAAATGCGTGTACATTGGTAATTATTCCATGATAAAGTCAGAGAGAAATCTTTTAGCATACTTAGATTGCAATCACCCAGAAGTGATTTTTTTCCAAAATACATGCCTAGATACCACTCATAGATGCACGGTCAGCACGTACATACTGTTCTGAGCTTCTAGTTTGCTGTAGGCATTGCCCCTCTAGGAGAGAACTTATTACCAACAAAAATTGGCAAAAGCAAACTCAATGCCTTAGTGGCACAGCAGGTAGTAACATAGTGCTCTCATGGAGCCCTGAGATTAACCCTCTACCAAGTTAAGAACATCCCCCTACTCTGCTAGCTTCTCTTAGGAGGAAAGATATAACAAATGATATTTCCAGTGCCACTAGTTTAGCTTGACGTGCATGAAATTCTAGCAAATGTCCTTTCTTTTTATCAAATGTCACTTTCTAGAAAGTAATCCTTCTCCTCTCATCACAGCATTAAGATAGATCAAGAACAGACAGAGGAGATTATTCGTAAAGAGAAGCATATATGCTATGGCTTTTCACTGGCATATTGTAAGCGAGATGTACAAATTTTCCCAACTGTCTCACGTTTCCACAGTTTTAACTGACATACATGAAGTTTCAGACTACAGCAAATTAATCACTTACAAGATAACGATTTATATCTTTTGCAATCAACACCCTCAGAATTTGAAAGAGAAGTGTTGAATCAGACCTCGAAGTTTTGTCTCACCACATCTTTATCCCAAGGCACAGATCCACATAAAAAGGGTAGTTGATACAGCTGTTGTTATTTGGACTGAATATAAACTCACATTACTATGGTCGGAAGTACTGTACTTTGCAGCAACAATTTCTATCAGGTCCCCGTCATAATGTACTATGTTCCGCCAAAATAGTGTAACATAAGGCCACAATTATGACCACTAATATATGGTGGAGTTTCAGGAGCTAAGAAAAGTTAACTGTCTTGAGGGTTCAATCATCCCCTAATAAAACTAACTTGATTAAGAAAGACCACAGAAACAATACCTCCAATGCTGTTTCTCACCACGGCTCCCCCATCTGAATCCACTGTGTTACTAGATATTCCAGCGACTTTTAGTGCTAGCGAGTTAGCCAAGCCCATGTGGCCATCCATCCTGGTCAACCAGACCTGTACAACTTATCTAAAATCAGTAACACCTATTTAAAATGATAAAGCACATTAAGAATGCAAGCCAAACTTCGTACGGGATTATGAGGAGTTATATCGTCAATCCAAGATGCCATCGGCAGCTCTCCTCCCCATAGATCATTGTTCCAACCACCACCCAGCAACCAAGAGCCAGGTTGCATATCTAGGGAAATTTCAACCAGAACATTAGAGGAGTGCTCTTAATCTAACACACAAAACATAAGCAAAGATACTTGTCAGTGTGAATTTCCATGTCTTGCTTCATGCTCTATATCAAAAGAATAGTGACAAGGATCTAAATACAAATCTCATGCCAAATCAACTGCATCAGATGAAAGCAGCCATCTGTGCATAATAACCATCTGACTGAAGTAGGCAAAAAAGAGAAAAAACAAGGATCAAGAAAAGGTAATAATGACATCTAAAGCAGGGAGAATAAGATTGATACTAACACTCAAGGACCACAGTTTATTGGCGTCAAGGAAAAAGTTCACGAAGTTGTGTGATTAAGAGTACACTTACTTGATATTGCATCTTTGACCTTTTTCACAAATTGATCTTTTCTGCTGATGCCTTGGAGTTGAACTCGAGCTAACTGTTTCCATTTTCTAAATCAAATCCATCATTCAAGTGGTGATTAAGCAACACAATAACGTATCTCAATACTGCTGTTATTTACTCAACTTTCCAAGGTTTAAGACGGAGAAAATATATGATCTCTTTATCTTCCCACACAAATTAAAAAGTAAGCATCGAATTTATTAAATTTCCCATTAATGCAAACCGCTAGAAAAGCAGTTATGTATTCTTCCAGATAAATTAAACACTTGCAGAAGTAGAACTCCAAAAGATATTCAGAAACAAGTTAGTTTTTCTCACTTCAGTTATGAATTATAGAACAGAAGCAACAAATATGTTGGAAAGTAAAATTTCACAATAAAATGGACATTTTATATATTATGAGTTCATTATTTTCTTCCGACTTGGTGACTGATTTCAGACATTTTAACTTTGTCTATGCTTCGGGAGAATAGGCTTTTGAGGATTTATTTTTGCTTCAGATGGGTGGGTTTTTTATAAATTGCAAACTTATTGAATTGGTTGAATATATATTGATCTATGGATTCCAAAACAAGCGAGGTATGATGCTTGATATGCATGGGAAATACGGGGTTGGCCTTGTAGGCTTTTGAGATGTTTCCGAAAGCTTGCTGCGACTTGCAGCTATTGCGATGGTCCTGGCCCCTGGCTTTGGGTGTAACAATTATATGGGTTCTTTAGGCCATTTATCCTTTCATTATCCAAGCTAAAGACTTAAATCCTCAAGAAACATTCAATTGTCAAATAAAATTCTCTAAGTACGTGGATCGAAATATTGCAAAATCATCAAACCAAACTGCAAAATCTCCAAAGTACTATAGACGAACAAATAAATGTCAGTACAATATTGCATAAACTGAACACTTCCAATGAGAACGAAAAGAGTTCCACCCAACAAGGCAACAGGCACGCAAAGCTCCATACACAATGCCTCCATATGTCATCTCATGTCTCACTCTTGACAATTTCACCATTTTGTAATTTCAAATGGGTCAGAAAGAGGTCGAATTGTAAGAGCATTAAGTGAAATCGTATTGAAATAGAACAGAAAAGTGCTGCGTTTCTTGTCCAGTTGTCACTCAAAGCAGAAAGACTATAATCCAAAGAGATGAGCAAAAGATTGAATATTTTTTATTATAGAGCTCCTGCTTGACCAAAAATATGACACCATGACTGAATTTTCACAGACATTAAGAAGTAAATGTATGAAAATGCAAGACCATGTCAGGACCTGTAATCCTCCAGAAATCAAGTGGACATGTGAGTCTATAAATCCAGGAACCACCAGTTTCCCCTGTAGATTCAATATTTTGGTTTCATAGCCAGCCGATTCCTGCATTCACCCACAGCACATATAAGACATGATGGTGATACTTAAAGTCCATAACTTTCTCGATTACTTTTGCATAAGCAAGAATATAACAACCTTACTGCTACTCCATATCCAGCCCACTCACCGCAAAGCAAAGGAAAGAGGTCAATCCGAAAAGACTACACTTATTAGAATAAAGGTGAAAGGGACCGTGATTAAGATTCTTAGTAATCCCTTCTAGATAAGGCCTCATATAAGAATCTATTCATGTTCACAAAACGAAGCATAAACAAGAATAAATTTTCCAATGCGGCCCAAAGTAGGAAGTGGTTCAGCACCATAATAATGTACTGGAGTGGTGAGAATGAGAAGGAAGCTTACTCTGCCCCACAGATGCTAAGGAAGAAAGTTGACCTAAGGGCTCTTTCCCAGGATAGAGTGCTTGATATAGAAAATTCATGAAATAAGTTTAAAGAGAGGAGAAACTAAAGCTCAAATAATCCCAAATTTTCTGGATATTGCAAGAGAATAACGAGATGTTATACGAACTGCATGCCACATCCTCATTCATTTTCAAGGATGACAATTTCATGCTGAGATCAAATGGATGTTCCGAAAAATTATTGAGACAAAGCTTTAAATGATAAGTAGGACATGACTCTTAAACACACATAAAGTGGTAAAAAACTAAAGTTACAGAACTTCTGGCATTGGCAGATGAAAATGAATCACACATTTCTTAACAACTAACATATTAAACCTTCCACTAAAATTTTTTCCATATGACCAACATATTCAACTTTTTCTGCCCAGCAATTTCCAATTAGTAATCGCTGGATTTCACAATGACCATAGCAAGCGATACAGTCTCTTCTAGATAACTTCTTGGTGACCATATATTCAATATCTTACACCCATCAGTTACCATACAGATACTCAACAGTGAGCAAATGAATAACTACAAACTTGCAAACGAAAGAAAACTAAAAATCAATGAGAACGAAACAACTAGAATACAAAACTAAAACAGAAGAGGGTACGGATAGATATAGATAGACAGCTAATGGACCTGCACGGAGGAATAGTTGCCAACTCGGAGAATCTGACCGCCGCGAACGGCCATCGAATCAGCAACAGGGAAAGCGGCGTCGCTGGTGTATATAGTCCCATTTGTCAGCACCAAATCCGCCACGTCTCCAAAACGCAACCAAAGCTCTGCGGTAGTGGTGGTCAGGGGGAAGCAAACTATATATTCTTGGGTTATTGAGCCCAAATTAATAAAATGACGATGATTGAGAAATGAGATTGATTGTACTTACTGGTTAGCGACGAAAAGTAGGGGTGATGTCTGTTGAGTAAAGGCGATGAGGCGACGGCCAGGAGAACCACCGCCGTGGCTGAGAGTAACAACCGCAAATTGTTCATTATTCTTCTGGAGAGAAGAGAGCGAGGGACTGAAGGTATCTACTCAACTAGTAGCAGGTGTGAATTTTGTTTTGAGTCCCCGAAAACATTTAGTCGTTAGTTCATACCACACCTACTGTGTTGAAAGGCGTTTAGCGGGTAACAATTTCTAAATTAATATAAACTAGCAACTGTGACACACTTTATGCGACTAAATTTTTTTATTTATAAATATAAAAATATTTATTAATTTTTTATAATAAAAATATTTTTTAATTATTAAATATTATTAATTGATTTTATTCTGTAAATTAACATAATCGAAAGATAAATTCGAAAATACTAAAATTGAAAAGAAGAAAAATATAATTGAAGAAAAGAATTAAATAAAAAAATAAATATTAGAAAAAGAACTAAAAGAAAAATATTTTATTTTTATTTTTTATAACTACCTTGCCATTATTTTTTGTAATAGGGTTACTAAGATATGAAAAATGAACATTATTTCTATTTATTTTTAATAATCAAAACATTATTATTATTATTATATTTAATTAAATTAATTACATAATTTAATATAAAGTTAGTAGAATTGTGGGCGGTTATTATTAAAGTAAGATAATGTAAAAGGATATTTTAGGTAACATACGTAAGGTTATACCAATTATAAGGGCCTCATGCTTTATTAAAATATTAGTAATCATGCACACTCAATGTGTGTGTACTTAATAAATAAATATTAGAATATGTGAGTGGGTTGTGGACAATTTTGTAGTAATAGATCATGTAATGGTAAAGTCGTAGTTATATTATTTATTAAAATAAAATAAATGAAAAATAAAAAAAAGTATTTTAGGAAAAATATATGAGATCGTACCAAATAGACCTTCATACTTTATTAAAAGGGATAAATATGTAAAACAAGAATATGACAAAAGAACAATATCACAAAGGTAATAAAAAAGAGGCCGTTGCCCTTTATTCTTTCACCAAAATTACAGCTATTCATACGTCCTACTTTTTGATAAATCATTACCTTTATTTTGCATATTAAGAGAAGAACATGGAGTCTCATGATCTCCATGTTCTTCAAAGTGCAATGAAAAATATATATATATATATTTGTTAATATTATTACAAACTACCCAAATAAATATTATTCCATTCAATCGAGAAGAAAAGAAAGAAAAGAACATCAATAGAAGTTCTTAACTTTCGGTTAGTCTCAAAGTCATATATTTGCGGATTTGCTTCTAAATTCGCCTATCATCTAGCCACGTGAATAATATATGAAAGAGAAGGTTCAAAAGATAATTCTCATACTAAATTTTATAATTTCAATTTTATTCTTCAACTGCTGTCACCTTTTACTATTTTTAACACAACCATTCTTGCATTACTAATTTCAAATGACATTTAGAAAAATTAAATAGTAGAAAATCTTAATATTGATTTATGTACACTACAAAAATATATACTTCTCTCTTAATAGATTATATACATTTAACTTAATGTTAATTTAAGTATACTACGAAAATATATAACATAAGTCATAAAAAATTAAATGACAATATAAAAAGTAGCTATAATATATATATATATATATATTATAAAACATCATTTTCTACTAATTTTAAACATATGTAGGAACCGCATATAGAATTACTTGCACTACATAAAAAAGAAGCCCACATTGACAGTTCTCATACCATTTTTTAAAATACCAAAATAAATCCTTATATTTAGTTAATACAACAAGTCATTATTGTAATTTAACAATCCAAAAACTTTACCACTCTTAGAAAAATTACCCCACTTTCTTAAAAATTCCAGTTCCACTTTTGAAAAACTATCCTAATTTTGAAAGCCACTTGGATGTCTTCTTTCCCTTTGTTTTCATTAATAGTTTCGTTAATGGTGAGTGCTAATTTTTAATATCTAATTTACTTGGTGAATCTTTTACATGAATAGAATATAAATTTACCAATTTATTTACATGATATTTCTTAAATTTGGTGAATGTGATTATTGTTTTGATATTTATTTGTTTGATAAAAATTAGATTAGAAGGTGCAATTATTTATACAAGAATTTACATAGTTAATGCTTCTATTAGATTTATCAAAAATATAATTCATCTATTCTTTAATATTAATACAATGATTTCAATTTTTTAAAAATTATAGTTATACACAAGACAGACACAATTGTGATATTGCAATTTCTTCTGAAATATGAGTTTGTCTTAAGCTATTTTATTATTTTTCATTCTATTCATAAATGCAAATTTGTAGTTTTTAAATTTAACAAAGGAGCTCGAACCTTTACAATCCCCTTCTTGCACATCAAAATGTTGGACTTGATCTCCTTGTGAGGCAAAACAACCTGTCCATTGCTGTAACTTTCATCACCAACATGAACATATTCTCCCAGAATGCTCATCTTCTCGACCCGAGCCAACTGACCAACAGTCGAATTCCAATGATACTCGACGATATGCACGCATGTTTCTTGATCCATACCCCGCTCATAATCGTGCAGCGGGACAACCTCATGCCCGACTCAACAACACAACCCGGGCCAATTGCAACATCCAGACCAATCAAACATCCCTTCCCAACTTTTGCACTTTTATCCACCAAAACGTTTCCAATTATATGATTCCCGAAAGCTAACTCAGGAGAAGATCTCTTCCTCAAGGAATCCAGGTAGAGGCTCAAGCCAGTGATGTAATCCTCTGGTTGTCCAATGTCCATCCAGAACTCCTGTAGCACCACTGCATAGAGTTTATTCTCCGCTGCAATTCTTGGGAAAACCTCTCTCTCAATGGACGAGGGGCGTAACTTGATACAATAAAAAATTGAAGGGTTTAGAAGGTAAATTCCAGCATTAATCTTGTTGCCCACAAAAAATTTTGGCTTCTCAATAAATCTCTCAACGTGTCCAGTCGATTCTTCCATAACAACACCACCATATTTTGAAGGCTCATCCATTTATATTAACATACAAAAAATTTGATTTACTTTGGTCACCATAATAGAAGCTTCACCTCCATGGGATTTGTGGAATTCAATCATCTCTTTCGGTGGGTACTCACATATAACATCACTATTAAGGACGAAAAATGGCTCACCAGACTCATCTATTAGCTTGTCCCTAGCCAAAGCAAGTGGACCTGCTGTTCCGAAGGGCTCAGTCTCTTGTGAACATGTAATATTAATCTCAAGCTTTGCTTCAAAAACTTTCAAGAGGTTCAGCATTACCTACAAAAGAAGATGGATTCTCGTTAGTTCTAATATAATACTGAAAAGTCCATATCTTTAATCAGTAAAGCTTCAATAGCTTACCTCTGGCTGATAATTGATGGCAAGGACCACTTCAGTCACCCCAATAGCTTTGAGAGCTTCGATCTGATTCAATGTCAAATAGAATTGTTAATATGCATGATTGGAAATCATAGATAGAGATAATAAAGCATCCAGAGAAGATGGAGGGAATTAAGCATAAAATCCATGTAAGATTACAAGAAAAATACGTAAGTAGAATATCGCACTTTACAACAATATTCATAGTTTACTGAGACGTGCGACATAAATGTATAAAGCTACACAAGAATGAAATATTATACTTGATGCAAAATCATGGGCTTGTTAGCAAATTCGACGTGTGGCTTGGGCGTACTCAGGGTCAATGGCCTCAATCTAGTGCCCAACCCTCCAACAAGAATTAGTGCCTTCATTCTTTAGTCTGAGAAGCCTTCCTTAGATGAACTCAAAACCTGAAACAAACTACAAAATGAGACCTTGCCTAATATCTTATTATATATGCATGAGAAAAAGGAAGAAACATACTGACATCTGTATGATAAGTATCACAACAAGGATGCAATTTCATTCATTTTCTAGAGATTGAAATCAATAGTTCTCTATTCAAATTTCATTCGCAAGATATTGAAATCTTGATTTTACTGATACGTTAATGCAAAATCTTTTTCCTCTTATTCGGTGAACTCCAAACCTGTTAAATTTACAGCTTCACACTTTCATTCAGAACTCCATGGGAGGCACTCTCCAAACATTACAAGCTAACCCACCATGTTTCATATATAGGGAACACCCTATATACATATATGTATTTCACCAGCACAGCTTGACAAAATCCATCTACCCCAAATTTAATGTTCTCCCTTTTCGGAAATCCGAGAACAAGGCTCCTTGCTCCTCAATTTAATGTGACATCACTGAGACTCAGCCACTTTCTTAAACAATTACACCATGTTTGGTATAAGGATTTTGGTCTGGAAAAGGAAGGAAAATACTAATTAGTTGTTTGGTTGGTATGGAAGAACTGAGGAAAGAAAACTTGAGTGAAAATGTAATGAATCTAGGGGATTTCATTTTCTTCACAAAATGGTGAGGAGAATTAAAAAAAAAGCCTGTTTGGCCCTGTGTCTCCTCCAATACATATTGAACCTCGGTTGTTCCATTCCTTTCCTCATTGTTTTTTTAGGCAACCAAACAAACTTCAGATTTTACTTTCTTGTATTTCATTGTCCTTTTCCATAATGATTTCCTTTCCACATTGAAATCCTTAAACCAAACATAACGATAGGGGTAATACAGCTCAAAGTGAACACATATTCATCCCTTTTTCTCTAGCCCTCATTTAAAACTCCTTGTGGAGTCAAACTTGAGTTACAAACAAGGGATGTAAAGCTTGCTTAAACATCCATATAAGTTAGTTTCCAATAGGCAAAATGCGATGCTTGCAGACTTTCACCTAGTCTTGAATACAGGGGTTTTGCTGTGTAATGCAACGGGCAAGGATGATTGTGATATAAACACACGTGAGAATTTATACCAAAATATTTAAGACATAACAAGGGAACCACGCATATTAATGTTAATATAGATATCTTTTTCTACTACTTCCAACTGCAGGATAATCCCAAGAAGGCAGGGTTCTTTTTTTTTTTTTTTTTGTCCCCCTTTCCCCCCTAACTAATTGGGGCTCTCCCTTCACCGCATTTTATTTAATGCCCCCCATGAAAGTGTTGGGAAAAAGCATAAAAAGTACACGCGGACAACGAAGACATTGTCATGTAGATTAAAAATTGATAATGAAATAGTAAGCTCACAAATGAAAAGAGAAAAAGCAACAATCATTCAACTTCCAACAAAGCAAGAATTTTTAAATAGATCACTGCGTGCAATCAAAAAGATGACCTTCATCTACTATGGTCTATGCGGTCATCAACCATCATTCACAGATCATGCACAATCAAGACTCTTTAAATACATCGCTATATCAAAAGAGAAGAGTGTGGATGGCTTTGTTTGATCTAAATTATGCTTAAACACACTACAGTTGAAAGATTTATTTTCATCTCAATGAGACACCTAAGATACAAAGAAGTATCAATTATCTACTCCCCCCAATCTCATGATCCACTGACCTGGTACTTTCACATATCATATATATCATTTAAACTGCAAACATGGCATATTGGTTTGGAATTAGCGGCTACAAGTTGATAGCCCCTACTTAAATTGGGACTAAACAAAGTACAAAATTATCAACCTCAATTTGAGACAAATGAATAACTTTCTCCTTGCGGCCCGTTTAAAGATTTCTTGTGTGTGTGTGTGTGCATCTAAACAAATAAATAATAGTCTAATGAAAGAAAAAATTATATCCGGCATTGAAGAAGACAGTTGTCTTTTCCATGTAGTTGCTTTTTGTCCTTTATGGGGAAAATTGTAATTTTGGTCTATCAACTATGCCTTTTTTCGGTTTCAGTCCATTTTGTTTTGGAATTAGCACATTTGATCCATTAAATTTTAATTTTTAGTACATTGAGGACATTTTTTTGTAATTTTAATATATTGGGCCTCAAATTTTAAAATTAAGCCTAAAATTAACACAGTCACCTTGAATTGGGCCGAAATTGGGGATGGGGGGGTTTTGACATTTGTCATCCACTTTATCACGTCACATTAATAATTGCCACATAATTTAAGGACCAAGATTCTGTGGAGACAGTGAATTTGAGGTTGAACATGCCACAGTTGAGAGGTGTGATAGGTATGTGGTAGATTTGGCAAAAAAATCATGCACTTGTGGGTTGTTCCGGTTAAATGGCTTGCCTTGTTACCATGCCCATGCTGCTATATGTGAGAGGAAGGAGAATATTGAACCATATGTAGATGATTGCTTTAAAAAAGAACCCTATCTTAGGGTGTACTCACATATGATTCATGCTATGCCTGGGAGTGGAGATTATATAAAAACAAATTTTGAACCTTTGAGGCCACCAAACTACATAAGAAAAAAGGGCAGGCCCAAAAAATTGAGTAGAAAAGCAGCTGATAAAATGCACATCTCAACTAGAAAGAGACTTACAAAACATTGTCAAAATTGTCTTCAAGTTGGGCATAACACAAGGTCTTGCAAGAACCCAATAAATCCTAAATCCAAGTTTTATAGGGTTAGTTCTTAACTTACAATTTCAAATATTCTCAATCTTATTGCATTAGTCTTCATTAATAATATTATTCTTACTTTATAGGGCAGCTCAAATGTTGGACGGCCCTCTGAAGCTACTGCCACAAGTCCAGTTACAAGAAGCAACTCCACACCTACTGCTCGGAAAAGAAAAGTGAGATTTATTATGTTATTTCTCTTTATCAAGTTTTAAAAGTTAATTTTCACTAAACTTTTAATGTTTCATAGTAAATCAATCTACAACAAAGAATTTCTTCAGTACTTGTTGGAGCACAAGCTGTGCAAAGTCACCAGACCAATTCCTTCAACCTTTAACCACTTGAAGTGTTCTAAGGAACACAATCTTCCATTGTGCAAGGGAGTCAAGCATCTTCCACCAGTGAGGCTCAGCCAAAGGCGATAAATTCTTATTTATTTATCCCTTTTATTGGAAGATTGTTAATCTCAAATTAAATTCTGAACATGGACAAGCAAGGAAATGAAGGATATATAAAGACCCTAGAAATGAAGAGCTTTTGGAAAGAAATCAGGCTGCAACTGAGGAGCTAAGGGTTAGAACACGAGCTTCAAGAAATTAGGCTGCAACTGAGGTTCTTGACAATATGAGGAAGAAGTTCAAAAGATTCCATCCTTTTGAAAAGTGAACTTTATATGAGTGGTCCACCATGTGGAGTGTTAGATCTTTACTATTATAAAATTATCTTTTTTAGTGGTCTGCTATCTAGCCATGCGCATTTACCTTTTGTCTTGAACAATGGTGTCTTTTTGTCATTTGGCTACTGTGAATTAAATAGTATTTTGGCTGTTGGTTGTTGTGAATTGATGGTGCTAAGTCAAAGTTGGCATTGAATATTTTGGTGGTTGTGAATTGATGGATGTAGGTACATTGGCAGTTTAATTTAATGGCAAAAGGCAAATAGTTTTGGCTTCTTATGTGTATTTCTTTGATAACATATGACTTTAAATTGTTTAATGTAATTCTATATTATATTTTGGTGCTTTGGCAGGTTCAATAGCTAATTGGATCAATGGTTATTTTTTGTATTGCAATTCTTAGTGTGAGTAATATTTGGCAATTTAATAGGTTCGTTTTATTTGATCAAACTCTATAACACGATAAATACACTATTAATATTGACCACAAACAATTAACATGCAAAAAGGGGGTCAATAATTAACTAGCAAAACATTAAGAAACACTAATTTCTAATCAAGTACATTATTAGTGCCATTAACAACATAGCACAAATTACCCAAGATATGTGCACGTAGTTCCCTTTTTCAAAGTCAATTGTTGCATGTTTGGACGTCACTTCTTCACCAACTTCTTCAAAATCAGAGACATCATCCTAGATCTCAATGTTGTTTCTAGAAGGATAAGTCACTGGAACTCCATCAGGTGACCACGTTGCCTTATCAACTTTAACCCATTGAAAAAAATCACAATTGTGAAAATTGCAACAATAATAAAGCTTTGCCTTTGATGGCTTATTCACATTTTCAACCCCCATGTATAGCAGTTTTTTTCATGCATTTACAATAAGGAGTTGACTTATATCTTATGTCTAGAGATCCAGTAACCTCTTGCCAGAATCTAACATTTTCGTCGGACTTGGAGCATCACTAGAATCTTGATCCATTTGTGGTGGAAGCCACTAGAGTGAGCTAAAGTGGGTGTGGAAGAGGCAATAAGCTGGAAGGAAAAAAGAGCCAGAATATATCCTGAAGATGAAGAGCATAAACAGAAAAACACGTTCGTAAGTTACTGATTTTCTCTAAATCATCGCAGACACCGCACGTGTAGCGCATGGGTATCTATTTTCATTGCCTTTCGATAATACAAGGGCTTTTTTTCCAATTATAAAAAATCAAGGGATCATCTTCCCTTTATGTATATTACAGGCAGGTAGCATATATTTTTCCCCTTATTATTAGAGTGAATTGCATATTAGCCCATGTGATATTTCAAAATAGCATATAAGCCCTTGTGTTATTTTAAATATCATTTTAACCTCTATGTTTTCAATTTTCTTCCACACATGCCGCACCCCGCAATCAACCCTATCTAAAACATGAAAGCCCGAAATTGTCCCTGAAATTAGCACAAGGAAACGTGAAGAGCAGCTGCTTCTGGAAATCTCCTTTTTTTATTTTTCTCTTCGATTCTATCCAAAAACACGCCGTGAACTAAAAAAAAAACTATTTTGAAGGAGTTTCGCCTTTGTTAAGTGAACGGGTTTTGCTCAGTTCCACCGATTAATCTTCAGGTAATCCTTATTCCATCGCTTATTTTGTTAGTAGTATTTGGTAGGGTTTATTTCCAGTAAATTTTTTTCATGTTGATAGGTGTTGTGTTATTATTTTCTACTGGGTACTGATTATTTTGTGAATTATTGTGAACTTATTACTTGTTACTTATTACTTGAAGGAGTTACTGATTATTTTGTGAATTATTGAAGGAGTTACTGATTATTTTGTGAAACATGGTGTGAACTTATTACTTGTTAAGTTGATTAGTAATTATTTTGTGAATTATTGTGTGATTTGTTGTGTATGAAGTCGGAAGCAAGTCATGAAAATGATTAATTGCCTTCATGAAGCGATATTAGCATAGTTGCGATTGCTACCTCTTGAACCAGCAATCATTATGGCGGATTGAACAAAGAACTTGATATAACCTGGGTATAATACCTGAGGATCAAATGCTTGTACAAATGCTTAAGTGAAATGAAAGAGGCTATTTGAGAAATTTTGTGAAACTAAATGCACCGCATGCACATGTAAGCTGTGATGGAATATAGTCTGCATTATTCTGTTAACTAGGGGTGAGCATAAAACTGCCTAACCTAGTCCGTCCGCCCAACCCGCTTGTACCCGCCTGTAACCTGCCGAATTACAAATAATATATATGTAACGGTTAATTTTTTCGTAACCCGCTTGGAAATTGGGCGGGTGACGGTTTGATAAATTTGTCACCCGCCAAAAACTAATATGCCCGCCAATTGTATATATATTATATATTTCTAATATATATTACATATATTTATAAAAAAAATGTATATATATTATATTTTTATATATATAGATATATTTACTTATTTATTTTTCTAATTTTATAATGGTTAAAAATAAATGCTAATCTTATTTTATATACTTCTTCAAATGAAGGAAATGATTGTTGTGTTTTTTTTTTTCAAAGAAAAAGTAGAAAAACAAATAATTTAGCCAATTTTTTTCATATATTTAAAAAAAAATTTATAAGTAGTATTAGAAATTTTTGCTTTGAGGTGAAATTATTTGGTTTCATTTTATTGTCAATGTAAATGAATATTTGTTAGATCAACCCACCAATCTGCCCGCATTTACCAACCCAAACCGCACAGTTTAGAGTTGTGACAAAATAGTTACGGTTTGACATTTTTCGCCACTCGCTGATGTCGGGTATGGTTGATTTTCTTGTGTAAACCCGCCCAAACCCCGCCCGTGCTCACCCCAACTGTTAACTAGGATGCAACATGGACTTCAAAAATCAACATACTTGAAGACCTGATAATCATTTGGACTTAAATTAGAGACATTATTCATTTTCTTCTACAATCATTAATTGATGTACAAAGTAAATAGTCAACAAATAATTGAATAAATTTCCTACTTTTTACATCAAGTAAGTATTCTATAAATTCCCTCTTCTTTGGCATCTTTCTTTTTGAGATTTCATATATTCTGAAAATAAATCTGTTTAGTAAAACTATGTGTGGTTAACTTTTATTGATAGAACTTGCTAACTCAACATCGACAACCGTCAGTTACTTACCACTCCTATTGGTATCCCTCATACATTAAATCCACATAGTACAGAAAACGCAAACTAGTATTTTCAGCATGAAGGAGAGAGCAACACAGGCATAGTACAAAACCTTAGGGGAGAAGGATAGTTTTTATACTTACATGCCACACTGCATTGTTAAGTTGCTTCAATTTTTTAAAAAACAAGTGGTCCATTGTTATTCTATTATTTGAGGATGTTGACCGAGAAGTTGCCATTTTATTGTCCCATTGTTTCATCTGTTGACTGAAAAGTTATCGTGCCATTGAATATATGTATATATTTTTGTTTTTTCTTTTTTTTTTTAAAAAAGATAAGTTCACTGAAAATATTAATAGTTGTAATTAATATTTTTGTTAGCAGGAGGATATGGAGTTAGATGATGTCAGAATTTGGATAGGAGGTCAATTTGTTAGAGACCCATAGTTGAGATATGAAGGTGAAAAAATGTATATTTACAAGGATATAGATCTAGACCTAATAAATCAAGATGTGTTGTATGGATAGTATACTGAAGCTGGGGGCAAAAAATCTCAAGTGAGCTTGCATTATGTAATACCAGGAATGTCAATAGAAAATGATCTTAGGTCATGCAATGGGGACATTGGGGTTATAGATCTTATTTCACACTGCAAAGGGTTGGGTATTTGTACTGTTTATTCAAAGGAGATTGACTGTGAGCCATTAATTGCTATTGATACTCAAGGGAACTTCGTGTTTACTCAGTCAAGAGAGACAAGAGATACTGGTTTGGAGGCTAAGAATGAGGCCAATGCACCTGAGGCAAAGGATGAAGTGGCTCCTGAGGTAAATGATGAACTGGAAAGTGAAAAGGAGTTTGCTTCATTCTCGGATGATAACTCAGGAAACTCTAACTACAGCCTTGTTGATTCTGAGGAAGAACAATCAGATGCACTGAGTGATGTGTATGAAGATGTTGAGGGTTCTGAAGATGATGATATCTTTGTAAAAAAAAACAGTGAGCAAAACGGACTTGAAGAAAAAATTGAGAAAAATAAAGGAAAAAAAAAATCAAAGCTTACAAAACAGAAAAAGAAAAATATAGTTGAGGAAGATTGGTATAGTGAAGGAGACGACAGTGGTGAGCTGAGGAGTTTATCTAGTTCTAAAGACGAATAAAACAGATTCCTAATGTTCAAAGCAACTGAAAAGATATATGGCTTTGAGATAACAGTGGGCTTGAGATTCCCCTATGCACAGAAGTACAGAGAAGTACTTAGAGATTGGTGTGTCAGAAAGGGCTATCAAATACAGTTTGTGAATAATGTCAACAAGAGGATAACTATGAAGTGCAAGCATGGTTGTGATTGGAGGATCCACGCTTCTCCAATTCAAAATAGCAGTATTTTTCAAGTAAAAACAATAAAGGGAAAGCACACGTGTGCTAGGAGTAATGAGAATGATCTTGCCAACTATAAGTACCTAGCATTGAGGATTGAAAAGCATGTTAGGGATGATTCGGACATTGGCCTGCAAAGACTGAAGCAAATTATCAAGAGAAAATGTGATTTGGATGTTAACACCTACAAAGTAATGAGAGCCAAGAAGATAGCGTTAGCCACAATCAGAGGAATTGACAGCAGGGAATATGAGCTTCTTTGGGACTATTGTGAGACCGTGAGAGAAAGTAATCCGGGAAGCAAGCTCATACTAAAGAGACATCCTAATTTAAATCCTCCTACATTCGATAGGATGTACTTCAGCCTTAATGCACTGAAAAGGCTTTCTTATCAAGTTGTAGGCCTATCATTGGCCTTGATAGATGCTTCCTCAAGACTATATATGGTGGTCAACTATTGGTGGCTATGGGCAGAGATGGAAATGACAACATGCTACCAATTGCAATGGTTGTTGTTCAAACAGAGAATAAAGAAACATGGGCGTGATTTATTGAGCAGTTATTACTTGATATTAGTGATGGGAATTACACAATAATTTCTGACAGACAGAAGGGGTTGTTGGATGCTGTATAGTAGCTGTTGCCAAATAGTGAGCATAGATTTTGTGTACGACATATGTATCAAAATTTCAAGCAAAAATATCATGCCCCAGGATTGAAAGATCTTTTCTGGAAAGCTGCTTGTTAGTTTATGGTTGATCATTGTTGGTTAATAGTTTGGGTTTGTTGTTAGTTTATGGTTGATCGTTGTTGGTTGATGGTTTGGATTTATTGTTAGTTTATGGTTGATCGTTGTTGGTTGATGGTTTGGATTTGTTGTTAGTTTATGGTTCATCGTTGTTGGATATAATGATTGATCGTTGATGGCTTGGGTTTGTTGTTAGTTTATGGTTTATCGTTGTCTGGATATGATGATCAATGGTTGATTATTTGGGCTTATTGTTAGTTTACAATTATTGTTGGATATGTTGTTAGTTTGTTGGAATCTCTAGCACTAAACAGAAATTCTCAGCCGTTTTACTCTTAAGGCTTGCATTTCAAAGTTTAGGAGTGGTACATGGGGACTTGGCAACATCTCCCTTGTATGTTTTCTACAACACTTTTTCTCACAAAATTGAAGACCCAGAAGATGTTGTTGGTGCCCTTTCATTGATTATATACTCTCTTACATTGATTCATCTCCTTAAGTACGTGTTCATTGTATGTAGAGCAAATGACAATGGTCAAGGTAAGCTTCTCCTTAGTTTTTACAAATTTCTATAATACCTTAATTAGAATTCCCTAGAATTTGAATATTGTCGGCATTTCTGGTTGCTGGAATCGAATATTGTCAAGCAAATTTAAACTTGTTAAGGAAACTCTTTCATTAGCTGGCTGGATACAAACATTGTTTGCTTGTAGTTGATTCTTTCTGTCTTGTCCAAAATATTGTCCATTAAATAAGCTACAATTTCAAATTAGCCGAGGCTGCCTTTCTAGTTTCTGTGTCTGACCGGATTTCCCATCATCTAGATCCTAAGTAAATAATTGTGTCCTAACTAAATTACTCTATCGGTGAAGGCATTGTATGTCTGCCTTTTGCTGCTTGCTTTCAAAGCTTATTATACTGAATAGCCTTTTACACATATCTCCAATTTACTTATTGTGAATAATTAATCTATTAAGCACTAATCAATCTATATTCCAAATACAAGCACTATTCCAAAATATAACATCTTGCATTTTATATCTAAATATCTAAATTTTCATGACCAATAAAAGGATCAAGAAACACAATGCCACAACAATAACCCAAGAAACATGTACATAATTCCTACCCAAATCTGTGATTACACCATCTTTAGAAATATTAGTGACCTCTTTCCCAACTTCATCATATTTTTCACGGTACCATACCTTAGTCTCTTCCTTCATAAATTGGTTGTCTTTAAAATTAACTTCCTCTTATTTAAGCCGCGTAAAGAATTTGCATTTCCACAGTGGACAAGAGTAATAAAGCTTACCCCTTGACATCTTCGTCTCCGACTCAACAACTTTAATTGCAGCTTTTTTGTTGTAATTGCAAAAAGGAGTGGTCCAAACCTTATATCTACATCGGGTTTTTGTATCGTTCTCTTTCTCGAGCTATTCACACTTGAACTTGCCATTTCTGTAATTTTTTCAAGAAAACGTCAAAGCTTGGAGAGGAAACACAAGAAAAAGTCAAAGCTGGGAGAGGAAAAATGGCATGAAAGAGGAGAAAATATGTCTGCCATTACATGAATCCATTTTAGAAGAAGAAGCTAAGGGTATTCTCGTCATTTTTCAGCCAAATTTGTAGTCCCACACTTAATTTTCGCATGTGTAGTCCACGCACGCAACTTGCCTTTTAAATGCAAGAAAATTGAAAACACAGGGGTTAAAATAATATTTAAAATAATACAGGAGCCTATATGCTATTTTGAAATATCACAGGGAGTAATATGCAATTCACTTATTGTTGTTGTTATTATTATTATTATTATTATTATTATTATTATTATTATTATTATTATTATTATTGTTTATTTATTTATTTATTTTTCCTTGATGAAGATCGTCGTTCTAAAACTTAGAAGTATGACATTTTTAATCTTACGAATTATGCAGGGCTACAACTAAAGTGGGCCTACTTGGAGCTTGATTAATTGCTTAACTAAATGTGAGAAGAGTTGAATTTGAGCATTCAAATTGAGGGCCAATGAATTTAATTATGAGCAAATTAAAATTAAGCCTAAGAAAGCTCGTCCTGATCAATAAATATTAAAATACATCTATGGGGAAGTTTCTAAGGAGGAGCATCAGAAAACATTAAAAATGCTAAAGACATTGCCTTTTTCATTCATATTGAAATTTGTTCGCGTGGGTGAAAAAAGCGAAGATTGAAACAAACGTTTTAAAATTTGTGAGATCAAGGTGCAACTAGTTCATTTACAAAGTTGGAAAAAATTCTAGCAGCCATCCTCATCATCTGATTGAATGGAAAGGGCATTTATTTATTAGTATCAAAGACAGATTATGTGCTTCAAACTTCAGCTTGCTTTCTTCAAGGGATTTATTGGTCGATCCAATCCCATTCCAACCTGTCCATGTTTCATCTATACATACCATAGTTGCGGCATCACGTCCCAACCTTCTACATCTTCGATGTTGTCAATTTTTGTCACAACAACTGGTCCCTGTTCGTTGTGGAAAGCTAAATCGGCAACATGAATATCTTCTACGGCCTTCAGATTTTCTACATGAGCCCATTCCTCGATTATAGATCACGGGCCAATGACGCTCGAGCGTATGTAAGAGTTTTTCTTAATTTTTACACCTCACGTAATGAAGCAAGTTGCCAGTCTTACTCCTTCCTCGATTACAAAATCCGGGCTATCACTACATCCAGGCCTATTAGACACTCTTCCCCAACACTCGCAGTTTCATCAATCAACACGCTACCCTTGATATTACTTCTAGAAGCGAATTTTGATGGGGATTCCTTCCTTAGATTATCTAAGTAGACTGTCAGGCCGAGAAAATTATGCGATTGTCCAATGTTGGTTTGATCCTCCATCTTAGCCTGAGAAGTTTCATAGCAACAAATTACAGACGGTGATTAAGGCGTTGTATCACACATCATGCACCATCAATAATCTACAGATACGTCACTATATATTATAAGAGGAGCATGAATGGCCTTGAATCTGAAGTCTACTAACCCATTGAAAAATAGGTAGTTAAGCAAACAAAAGAAATACAATTATTATCAACGTAAAGAAGACAACGTAAGTAAGCCGAGCAACTCAAGACAAGAATATGAATAAAAATTCGAAGGCCCAAACTGCAAATTAACGCACAAACTTACAAGGATGATTCCTCAAACACGAAAGGGAGGGGCGAGGAAAGAAAAAAGAAAAAGAAAAAAAAGAAGAAAAGCGTGATGATACCCGCGGAAAATCTATTAAAAACCCTCAAAAACCAACTAAGAAACAAGTAATTAAGCAGAGCAAGATAATGTCAAAACCCAAATAATAAGAAATTAAATATAAGACTCAGATTGATGACAAAATGAAAATTCCAAGCCCAAAATCGCAAATTAACACACAAACTGACAAGACTGATTCCTCGAAATTAAACACAAAATGAAGAAAAGACGAAGAAGCATGATGATAACCCGCAAAAAACCCTTTAAAGACCCTCAAAACCCCATTTAGAAATAAGTAATCAGGCAAATTCCAGAAGACGACAATGTAAATGAGTAGAGCAACTCAAATTAAAGACAAGAAATTGAACAAAAATCCCAAGTCAAAAACCATGAATTAATGCATAAACTGACAAGAGTGATTCCACATAATAGAACACAAAATGAAGAGGGAAAAAAAAAGAAGAAAAAAGAAAGCAAGAAGCATAATGATTTCCACAGAAACAGGGGAAGAATTTAGCGCTAAGATCTAGATACAATCTACTGCGCTTGCCAAAGAGATTATAAGAGAATGGAATCAAACTGTTAATCGATGGTTAATGTCTACCATTCCTCGCAATTAAACACAAAATGAAGGGGGCAATAATAATAATAAAAAAAAAGCGTGATGATACCACAGAAACACAGGAAGAATTCAACTCTAGAATCTCGATACAATCTACTGTGCCTACCAAAGAGATTACAAGAGAGTCGAATGAAACTGTTAATGGATCGTTAAAATTTGCCATTTCTCATAATTAAACACAAAATAAGGGGAGGAGGGAAGAGAAGAACAGGAAGTATAATGGTACCTGATGAAATAGAGGAAGAATTCAACACTAGAATCTGGAAACAATCTACTGCACCTGCCAACAAGCAAGTGGAATCAAACTGGTAAGGATGATTAAAATCTAACATTCCCTATAATTAAACACCAAATGAAGGGGAAAAAAAGAAAAAAAAAAAGAACAGGAAGCATAATTATACCCATAGAAGTAGTGGAAGAAATCATAGACTCTGGATACAATCTTCTGCATCTACCAAAGGGATTAAAAAAGAGTGGAACCAAAATGTTAATGGATAGTCAAAATCTACCAATAAGAAGATATTTAAAAGAGAGCAAAATCAAACTACCATTGGATGGTTAAAATCTACCGATACAAAGAGATTATAAGATAGGGGAATCAGAATCAAACTGTTAATGGAGGGTTAAAATGCACAGATTATCACCTACTTATAGAGCTGGGTTGATATTTGTAAAGGTGCGTGACAGCTTGGTGTCGTTTTGCAACTGAAAAACTGTCGGTCGCGGTATTGGCTTCTCCCACATAATCCATTTACTAAACCCTTTAGTTTAAAGGAAATTCAAGATTGGTCCTTCAAATTCATCTTATTTTAATTAACAGCCTCAGGACTTGGCTAATTAGATTTATTGGGGGTGTCAAATGAGCCGAGTCTGACGAACAGACTCGTGAGAGGCCTCAAATTAAGCTCAATTCGAGCTCGAACAAAAAAAAAAGGCTCATCGAGCTCAGCTCGAGCCTACCAAAAAAAGCTCATCGAGGTCGAGTCTACAAATTTTTTTGAGCTTGGCTCATTGACACCGCTAGGTGAAATCCAATTGAGTTGAACTATTGAATTCATGGGTAGCCAAAATGGCCAAAAACAAAAAACAAAAAAAAAGAAGTGGAATTCGGTATGGAACTATTATTATGCGAACTAATGTTATAAAAAAAAAAAGAATGACTGAAATAACATGACAATCCGATTTATCGGAGGACCGTGGAGGAGTGAAATGGAATCAAATGATTAATCTTACATGTTTCAATATTTTTTACACTTCATTTAGGGAAATAATAATAAGGAAAAATTACAAAATTGGTCCTATAACTTAGGTCTACTGGCAAAATAGGACTTTATCTTATCGAGCTTGAAAATTGATCTTGTATCTTTTTATTTTCTGGCAATTTTGGTCATTCAGGCCTAAATTGGGCTATTTTGTCAACCCATATCTTATGTGTTATACAAATTATACACGTGGCCTTCTTTATTTTTTCCTGATAAAAATGTGGAATTTTCACATTATTAAATAAAATATTAAACAGTGTTAGCACTGTTACCACTGCCTCACTTATATCCTTTAATAAAGAAATCATAACTTACTCTATAAACCTTCTTTTTGGGAATCGATTTTTTTATTTGAAACTAGATGCATTAAGATTTCTAACCATGTATGGCATATCCTTTAAAGAATTCCCAATAAAAGCAGTTTTTTGTTTGAATTTACCGCTTCCGTCAGCGACTTAGGAAGTTCTACTGCCTCACTGTCATCCTCTAATAAAAAAGCCATAACTTCTTCTACAGATCTTCTTTTTATGAACTGATTTTTTAGTTTGAAACTAGACACCTTAAACTTTCTATCCATGTATGGAACACCATTTAAAGAATTCCCAACAAAAATATTTTTTTATTTAAAGTTACCTCTTCCATTAGCAACTTAGGAAGCTCTACTGCCTCACTGTCATCCTCTAATAAAAAAGTCATAACTTCTTCTACAGATCTTCTTTTTATGAAACAGTTTTTTTGTTTGAAATTAGACACCTTAAGATTTCCAACCATGGATAGAACAGCCTCTAAAAAATTTCCAATAAAAGCAGTTTTTTATTTGAATTTACCCCTTCCGTTAGTAACTTAGGAAGTTCTACTGCCTCACTGCTATCTTCTAATAAAAAAGTCATAACTTCTTCTACAGATCTTCTTTTTACGAACCGGTTTTTTTCTTTGAAACTAGACACCTTAAGTTTTCCAACTATGTATGAAACACCCTTTATAAATAACTTCTTTTTTATTTTGAAATTACCCCTTCTGTCAGCAACTTAGGAAGTTCCACAGCTTCATCAACTGAATATGTCATTCTCAAGAAAACCAACCTAAAAATCAAGTTAAGATACAAATCATTTTCCAAATAGAATCTTTAACCAAGGAGATCATATATGCAAAAAGCCAAATGAATCTTCCCATCGCATGTGATAAATGACATCAAATGTTTACCAAAAAAGAACAAACGAGAAAAGAATATAGAACCTCTATATTGCATATTAAATAGCCAATAATTGTCATTTACATAAGTAGCCTCAATCAACCCTCCAATAAACAACTTGTCACTACAAAAGAAAAAAAACAAAACAAAACACCTAGAATTAAAACATCTGACAAGCTATTAGTGTCAAGCTACAAGCTCGTTGGTTCAAAAAGTTTCTAACACCAACACCAAAATCAAAATATTTGAGACCTTTCTAGGCATCTTTAACGCCATCACAAATATATGCAAAGGTTGCTACCCCTACACCAAAATATACATAAAGTTAGCATCAACTATAAGCTTTTACATCAAATGAAGGCTTAGAAAATGATGAGCAATAGGCTCCTAATTGCCCCTTCTTCCTCCTCTATTCCTCTCCTTTGTTGCTTTGATCTTATCTATCCCAAATGCAGCTCTCATGTTTTGACTTGATTCTTTAAGTTGCTCATACATAGAAGGCCCAGGCTGCAATTCTAGGAGTGCCAAATAGTCCATCACAGATTGTTGAGTGCCATTATCATTGAATGTGGATTCTTGAGTTGGCATGAAAGAAGATTCTGCAAACCCTTGAGACTGGACTCTTGGAGGTAGTTTAGATGGTGCTACAGTTGATTGTTGTGGTACAAAAGGCAGCTCAATTCGGACATGACTTGTGGATGGTTGGTCAGCCTTTGTTCTAACATGTGAAAAGACATTAAAACAAGTTAAAGATAATAATACAAAGTTTAAAAGAACATTAAAACAAGTTTGCAATAATACATGTTTCTTCTTTGTTGTGGTGGATTATCTTCGAATGTTCTTTTCAAAGGACAAGTGGCTGCATTATAACCTTTTTTACAACAAATCCTACATGTCACTGATTTTTGCTGCCTTTTCATCTTAGGTGGCTTTGCACTCCTTTTTCTTTTCTTTTGATGTAGGATAGGCTCTTCATTACCTTTCCTCCTTGCTCTCTTTAGCTTCTCAATTTTTTTTCCCAAATGCTGAAGGTAGTAAAGGTATAAAGTTTGTTTTATCCGAAATATCACTTCCACATATACTCGTGATAGCAGGTTCATATGCCTTCAAATATGCATCCACACTATACCATTCACTGACAAATGCATCAACTTGTTGGTTTTGTCGCTGGATTGCTCTAATAGCATGGCAACAAGGGATACCACTTAAATCCCATTGTCTACATGTGCATGTCCATTGTCCCAAATCTACACAATGTTGTGTCCCATGACTAAATGATATTTGATAATGTGTGTCATCTGCCTTGATTGTGATACAACTAGAGGCTTGCCTTGCATTTTTTTGTATAAGAAGCTTTATCCTAGGACATACCTTCTGATCTTTCCATCTCAGCTTAGCCTTATCTCTATTAACTTATAGCCTCTTCATGATGAATTCTCTAATCCACTCTAAGCAAGTTAAGATAGGCTTCTCTTGAGCATAAAACAATACGTGCATTCAAAGATTCACTATTAAGAACCATATCACACTTCAATTGTATACCAAAGTGTGATTCGGCCCACTGCTCTGGTGGTTTATCTTGAAACCATTCATAAACTTTGGTATCCAAATCTTGAATTTTCTTTAACTTTCTTTTGAATTCTCCAACTGTAGTAGTTGATGCTGCACTCCAAAGGGTTTGCCCGAATGCTTCGCCCCTAAATCCAGCATTGTGCATATTTTTCCACATGTGGCTCACACAAAACATGTGTTCAGCACTTACAGTTACAAGAAATATTTATTAATACACTATGAGACTTGAAAAAAAAGAAAAGAAAAAACTTAAATAACATAAGATATTGCAATGACAAACATGGGAAAACAAATTGGAGTGCTTGGATAAGTCCCTTTTGCTTATCACTCATAAATGTCTAGGTTGGAGTATTCAACAGCTCTAGGTCTTGCTTGAAAATGGTGAGGAACCACTCCCATGTCTCCCTATTCTCAATTGAAACAACAACATAGGCAATCGGATAAAGCCTATTTTGTGGGTCTAAACCAACAGCAATTAATAAAACACCTCCAGTGGGCCCAGATAAATGAGACTCGTCCATCCCAATAAATAGCTTACAACCTGCCCTCTACCCTGTTTTCAATGCATTAAAGCACATATATCCTGCCAAACCTAACACTGCCATCATCATTCTCTGTACCTAGCACCACCATAGTACCTGGATCGCTCTTCCTAAACTCCTTAGAATAGGCCCACAACTTAGCAAATTGCTCTTAAACACTACCTTCAAGCATCTTTAAAGCTAATCTCTTTGCTCCATATGCTTGGTCCTTAGAGACATTGGCGTTCATGCTTCTTATTACATCATTTCTAAACCCTTCCACACTTCTCTTAGGATTAGTTTTCCACAAATTAATGTATCTCTCACATTACCATTTTGTTTTCAAATACTTTATGTCAAATTTCTCTTTACAAGTGTGTTTAGATATGTATTCTCTTACTTGAAAAGTGCATTTATCTTTTATTTTTAAAGCTAAAAGTTTCCAAGGACAACTTTTATCATGGCATCTAGCATATATCCTGATCTTATCATTCGTAAGAATCCTAATATCCCTCTTAGTTGCAATTGCATATGGCTGAACAACAAGTTTAAACTCATCCTTATTAGCAAACAACATGTTCAACTCAAATTTGGGGTTAAACATGTCCTGGGGATTGAAAGCAAGTGTCTTAATGACTTGATCATGACGATCTAATAAACATGCATTGCCTAAATCCATATAATTGCCTAAAAGATCATCTTCATCCATTGAATCTGATTCTGAATTAGAACAATGCTCATTTTGATTATCGTTAATAAGCAGATCATTACAATGCACATCATTTTCATTTATATCACTTATGTGTTCACTTTCCTCATCTACTCCATATTTAGACTCTCTTAACCATTCCCCATCATCATCATCATCTAACTCCTCAAGTATGTCAACAAGTACTTTAGTCTCAATATTCTCTATACCCCTATTCTCTACAACATTGACATCAAAAGTATTTACATCAATACTCAATATATAATTGCATCCCAATCATCCCCATCACCCAAGTCAAAGTTATCAAAATGCCCTGTCCCAGTGCCCCTTTGTACAACTCCCCCATCCCTTGTCTCAGCAATATCACCCCCTTGCACAACTCCCTCTTCCCCTCTCCTAACTCCCTTATCCGCTGTGTGACCATTATCATCCCTTTGCATAGCCCCTTCTTCCGTAACAAAAGTGATAGCATCATCATCCTCTTTCCCAGAATTATCAGCCCCCTACACAGCTCTCTTTTCCCCTCTCCCAACTCCCTTATCCCTTATCTCAACCGCAACTCTCTCAACCTCATTCTCTAGGCTAGTTATATATATCTCACCTAAAGGAATTATTCTATCACATTCAACATAAAAAGTTACCTCCCTTTCTTTGTTATGTTTCCACGCTTTTCTCCCCAATTTTAGAAATTTAATATGCAATTTTAACTCTCTAAAATCATTTTTATCTTCGTGATAATAATGCTTAGTCCCAACTAACCCTATTAACTCACAAATTTCATCAATATTCTTTGCATTGCAGTTTACATAAAGTAAGAAGTTAAACTTACTGACTTTCCCACCAGTACTTGGGCTCGGGACCATTCACCATGACCCCATCATGATAAATAACCACAGTAATGCATCTAATCTCAGGGCCTGTGAAAAAAAATTAATAAAAATAAAAAATAAGAAATAAATGGCAATAGACAAGTGGGGAAGGGAGCCATTAATCCGAAAAATAGGGGGGACCATTCGAAAGACCATTCATTGACAAATAATTAAAAACACAAAAAAAAAGCATCAACTTTATTAGAAAACTACAAAAAGAAGAGAATCTTATTGTATTGTGGTGGGGTATTCACGTGTATTACTTATCTTCCAAAGACCATATTTTGTCGCAAAGTTGAAATATTCTCACGTGAAATGAACTAATCTCACAACAGAATCTCATATTAGCTTCTTAGAGAATGGATTTTTAGAGATGAAGGATTTTGAAGGTAGGGATTTTGAAAGAGGGTTTCCAATTTGCAATCATCCAAAGTCTCCAAACTTTTGTTTCTTTTCAAGCATCCAAATTTGGGATTTTGATTCAATTTGCCACTTTTAATTTCTTTTATTTTTAAAGATCGCATTTCTACTTTAAAAAAATCGCATTTTCTTTAATGACGTGAAAATTTCATGTTTTTATCAGGAAAAAACAGAGAAGACAGCGTGTATAATTTGTGTAACACGTCAAATACGGGCTGACAAAATAGCCTAATTTGAGGCTAAAGGACCAAAATTGCCATAAAATGAAAAGATACAGGACCAATTTTCAAGCCCGATAAGATAAAGTCATATTTTGCCAATAGGCCTAAGTTACAAGACCAATTTTGCAATTTTCCTAATAATAATAATAATAATACTTTAAACCAAAAACATGTGTGGAATGACAGCGACCATTCCATGACATTGCAATAGAACTCGAATGGTGGCCTCCTTTCTGGCATCCGCTATTGTTCCTACCAACCTTGATGTTGATGGATGCCCGATCCCTCTCACTATTTGATTGAGTCCCATTCTCGAATATGAGGACCAAAGGCAAGTTGAAACGATATATAATATTTTTTCAGAAAAAGTCCTTTATTATCGCATTAGGGATTTTGAAAAAGGCTTCGGCTTCCACCTAGCCATTTTGTAAAGTATCCGATCGCAATAATAAGAAACTTTCTTTGCCTAGTCATCATTGGGAAAGGTCTTGCAGCCCAATGCCCACTTATCGAATGGCCATGTAATGTTGACATTACCATACATGCTGCTGGTTGATGTGGAGTGTTCAAAGCTGCACATTAATTAGTCAATTTTCTGATCAAGTCCTTGATAAGAGTGGGCTAGAAATATTCCTATCTTATCACCTTGTCAATTATGTTATTTTGTATAATAAATTCAAGCGAAAATATTTCAATAACTAAGAAAAATTTATCAGTATCTAAAATAAAATAATATTTTTACCAATTTTGTACACCCACATATAAATTATCAAAACTCAAATGCACAGGCATGTTTCTAACATATGTGGTGTGAAAACAAAAAAGAATTTCTCCCTATAATGATTAACTAGATTGGAATTGCACTAAAAGTCCACCATTTTGATTTGTATCAATTCTAATTTCTTAGGAGAGAATGTCATAATCTGACTTCAAATTTCTTATTCTATTGTCACTTCAAATTATCAATAATCATATAATCCCTCCATAAACCTACATTGCATCATTCCAAAAGTAACTAAACTAAAAAGAAGCTTTAACATAATGTAGCATGCTTGGTTTTAACATTGGTGTTTGTTAAACTGGTACACAAATCTTGGTAACGAAAACAATCTTGTTTGTTTAGGTAGTAAGGAAAATAAAGCTTTCAGCAAGTGTCCTTTGTGTACCCTCTAATTGTAAAAGAAAACACTGTCAAATATTAATTAGTGTCATTGATCTCGTGAAAAATTTAACTAGGATAGAAGACCCTTTATTTTTCAAAATTAGCACAAAAGACCTTCACATGCTTAATATGTCACCAAGAATGCTATTTCAATAGCAAATTGCCCATTTTAGCCCCAAGCATGGTAGCTCCTTGTTATGTAAAATTGAACCAAAAAAAAAAAAGAAAAAAAACTATTGTATGATATTGGCACATAAAACCCTCTGTTACGTAAAATTGGCAATAGGTATGTTAAGGTAAAAGTGATAGTAGGAAGCAGAAATGATATTAATATTTTCACAGTGTTTTTTATACTAATTAAAAAAAGATGGGATTGTTTTTGCCAATTAGATATAAGATAGGATGGTAGAGTAAGAGGGGGAAAAAAAAGGCCTCAAGAAAGAGAGAGTATATATGTTATTTTCATTACACACGATGGATAAGTCAGAAGTGACAACCCGGGCTAGTAATTAAGGATATTAATTTTTACACAGGGTTGTCTATGCTAATTAAGAAAGACGGGGTTCCTTTTGCCAATAAAATTAGGTATAACACATGGTAATTACGTGCAAAAAACTCAAGAAAAATCCTAAGGAATGGAAACACTGAGAAAAAAATATAGTTTAATTGAGGAAAAGTCATTTTTCTTTATAAATGTTGAGGATAAAGAAGAAAGAGCTTATATAAGTCTCTCTTCTTCTTATTCAATACAGTTATGGTTTTCTTTTCATTATTTCTTTACTCATTGTTTCTTTTGATAACCAACAACTTTGGGGTTTCTTTTTTTTTTTTTTTAATTTTATTTTTCTTTTCCATAATATTTTCTTTTCCACACCGAAATCTTTAAACCAAATATTGTTCATGTATATGGAGCTTCAAAATTTTGGATTGTCACAAATTAAATCTACATTGAATTCATAGGGACAATTACCTTTACACTTGTTGCAGTTGAGGTTTGGTACAATTATCAAAAATACCTTTTGAAGTTTGGATAATTATCATCACACCCCATACTGGTTAGTTCAACCCATGTATAATTACAACAAGACCCCTGAGGTTAAGCATAATTACAATTACATCCCATTTGATCAGGGGATCTACTTATAATATTTTAGAATTTTTAAGGGGAGTAATAGTAATTATTCAAATTTCAGGTAATATAATGGTAATTATTCAAATCTCATATAATATTTTGATAATTATATCAAACCTCGGGGGATGTAGAGGTAATTATCCATAATTCTTTTTTTATCTATTTTTTCTTTTTTATTTGGTAGATAGGGAGTAAAATAGCCGTAACTTTTTTAATTGAAAAAGTTAAGAGGACACTTTATGACTGCGAAAATGAACCTGAATGATATTGAAATATTCCCATCATTCTAATTAAAAGACACACAAGTTTTTCATAGAATTTTATCTAACAATTTTTGTGTTACCATGATCAATATATCTGATAATAAATCCATCTAAAAGGAATTATCTTAAATTTAATTTTTATGAGAAATTACAAAGAAGAATTTTGCACTAAAAGCTTTTTTGAAGTATTTCACAAGTTACATGGTAGTAATTACTCAGTAGGTGAATTATAAGGAGAAGCTTCACACTAAACGCATCGAGTTAGGTTATCTAGGCTAGGTTGGATATTGAATTTTACCATTCTCAATGTTATAATCTTGACTTGTTGTGGATTGGTGGTTGAATTTACTTTTCTATCCCTTGCAATGCCGAAAAAGTATTATTTTTTAATAGAAATAGCAGTATAATACCTTGGCGCATAATTACGGTTCCACGCAAAATGTACTTTTATTAGGCAATTTCTTGACCCAAGTATATAAGCCACAACTCAAATTTTTTACGCAAAGGCGGTATGCCAGTTGATTTTTTTTTTATAAAAAAAAAATATAGTGAGGACTCTTACGTGTTTCAACTAGTGCAGACTGGGCTTGAACAGAGTTTCAATTGTGTCAAGGCATCAAAATAACACTCCAATTTTTTATCAATGTTTTTGGGGATAATCTATATAAATCTCAAAATTGAACTATAACCAACATAGTGAAATTGTGATCAATCTAATTTCCCATTTGAAACAAAAAACATAAAGAGAAGTATCTTTCAATTCATGGTTAGAAGTACATACCAACATAGCTCTGAATAAAAAAAAGACCATAGCAAATTAAAACACATCAATGACTAAGCCTTGCATGAAAAGTCCACCTACTGTATTCATTTCGGTAGATTATTCTTGATACTTCAAAGTACATTTTGAGCCTTCGGCTTGAGTTTTTGTGAAGAGAAATCTTCTAATCCCATTGTCAACTTTTAAGTGGATTCCTAGAGTGGTGGGTACTGAAACCTTTTTGAGTATTGCTTTGTGGTTCCTCATATTTCTCCATACTTTTCTAGTGTCAACATTACAAAAAATTGAGTAATTACTACGGCTAAAAATCGATGTTAATAGGAAAAAACGGTGGCGGAAAGTCATTTGCTATGGCTTAACTACGGCAACGATCTGTGGATTTTGTGAGCGTAGCAAAAAATCCGCCACGGCTATATGCTGTAGTGGATGTTTTTCACTTCAGTGTAGCCATGGTAAATGATATTTCCACCACAGTTTTTTGGATTACAGGCTACCACATCCACTACGGTTATTAATTAACTACTGCTTCCACTACGGCTATTAAACTTTTGGTTGCAAAAAGTCATTATTTTTATAGTGCAAGTTGGTTATCAAAGCCTTGGTTGTTCAATGGCTAGTCATGGATGTAGAAATAGGCCAAATGTTGATGATCCTACAACTCGTGAAAGAGACCTTTCATGATATTGAGTTGGAATTAAGTGGACGAGTGCAACGAATCGAGCAACATCTTGCCCGTTGTGAACCTTTGGAACATAATGTAGAGGGTGAAGTTTCAAAAGCTAATTCAGATGAAGTGGATTTCAATCCACTTCATGGTGGTCAAAGCAACCATTCAAGTGAAGACTCCTCACCTCATCGAAGACCTCGAAGAAATGGTGGTAATGTTCGATCACATGATTTTAAAGTTGATATCCTCAATTTTGATGGAAGAAATGATCCTGATGAGTTCATTGATTGGCTGTATTCTACTGCAAGAATCTTTGAATTCAATGAAGTTCCCAATGGTCGCAAAGTGAAGCTAGTTGCCGTTAAGTTGGAGAAACATGCATCCATTTGGTAAGAGCACCTAAAGAAACAATGTGCTCGTGACTTTAAAGGAAAGATCAAAACTTGAGACATGATGAAGGGGGAATTTTGGAGAAAATTCTTTCTCGATAATTATCGTCAAAACGCATTTCTCAAATATCATAATTTTAAACAAAAGAATCTATTCATGGAAGACTACATTGGTAAATTCGAGGTTCTTATGATGATATGTGACATCACAGCACTGGAAGAACAAATTGTTGCTCGTTTTCTTGTAGGATTGCAATCTAAAATTTGCAATATTGTCCAATTACAGCCTTATTATAATCGGAGTGCACTCTTATGCTATTAAAACAAAGAGGAGTGTTAAGATTGCAAAAAATGATAAAAGGAAAATTTATGCTAAGTGTGCAAATGAAAGCTGTGAAAGGAGAATTCATGCTCTTAAGCTTGGTAATAAGTCCACATTTCAAATAAAAAAGTATTTCTCTAAGCATAAATATGCAATAACTTCAATGTTAAGAACTTGAAGTCCTCTTAGCTATCATCCAAGTATGTTAGCTCTTTTAGGTTAGACCCAAGGAGATAGACATAATGTAATAAAAGATATTAGGGTCAACATTCTAAATATCAAGCACAAATAGCTAGGGCATTGGCATCTGATGCAATAGAAGGTAACTTGCGGAGAATTATCCTTTTTTGTGGGATTACGCTGAGTGGTTGAGAATGTCAAATCCAGGTTCCACAGTTACTCCTTCAATAGCAAATGATGATGGGGTTTCTAATGCTATGAATTTTAGTAAGTTTTATGTGTATCTAGAAGCTTTAAAGGGGGAATTCTTGGTTGGGTGTAGGCGATTTATAGCGGTAAGTGATTGTCATCTTAAAAGGCCACATGGGGATGTACTCTTGACAGTAGTTGGAGTAAATCCCAGTAATAATTCCTTTCCCATAGCCAGTACATTTGTAAGTAAAGAGAACAAAAGAGAATTGGAGGTGGTTCTTGTTGTTGTTAAGGATAGATTTCAACATTCTGAGGAAGTATACTTCACTTTTATGTCAAACAAGTAAAAAGGTTTATTTCCTATACTTGAGAATGTGTTTCCAGCCAATGATAACAGAGTTAATGTTAGACACTTACGTGGGAACATGAAGAGAGTGGGTTTTGGCAGGTTAACTTACGTAAAAATAAAAAATAAAAAAAATCCTTTGAAGAGCTACCATTGCTAGCATAGTTCCAAAATTTGAAAGTGTGATAAAGGAGTTAGGAAACTTAATAAAAGTGCATTAGAATGGTTTTGTGATAAGCATCCATCTTAATGGAATAGATCCCAGTTTAATGTATTACCAAAGTGTTACTCCTCAACAATACATTTGAATTTTTCATTGCCATGCCACCATTTTAAGTGCTAGGAAGCTATACTTAGGTGATGTTTGCAACAAATTATATAAACTCATAATCACCTACTTTTGATGAAAGTTAATAAAAAAAAAATATTATAATCAAAAGCACTTGATATTTGAAAACTATCTAATAATTTACTGTACAGCAATAAAAAAGGATGATATTTGTAATTATAACCACCTACTTTTTTTAAAAATAACTTACAACAACTCATTAACAGCCCCAACACTATTTATGAGATTGTAGATTGCTGCTACTTAATTTTAAAGAATTTATAGCAAAGCAGTGTTTCTAAACGTTTAAAAATAACTTTCCGAAGCTCATTAATCAAATTAGTGATTTTCACAATCAGTTGCAAACATTACCTTAGTATGCTAGAGGAGATCAGGGAGCATTTAACGACAAAACTTCAAAAGAAAATGAATAGAGCGAGGGCAAAATGGCATGGCAGGCTATGTCCTAAAATCATAAAAATAGAGAAAAAGAACATGGAGAACCTGTACAATTAATAAAATCTACTAATATGCACTATGAGATATGATGTTATGATGGGTCTAGATACACTGCAGCTCATAAAAATTAAACATAATCAAGTAGCTCATGTATCAAGTAGGGGTGTAAGGTGAGCCGAGGACTCGAAGCAAAAAAGCTCGGCTCGATTGGAAGTTAATCGAGCTCGAGCTCAAACCTACAGGCTCGAAGGCTCGCGAGCCTTAGTTATTATTTAAAAAAAAAATCTAATATTATAAATATATTATAAATATATATTAAATATATATTAAAATTATATAAAAACATATAATAAAAATCTGTATAAATAATATATATATATAATATATTATAAAAATATATAATATATTAATGTATATTAAAAATATAATCAAAAGTATATAAAAAAGAAAGAAAGATAAAAATTAAAGAAGCTTCCCCCTCAGTTGCAATTTGCAAAGAAGCCCTAGGGTAAAACGACTGCACGCCCGCCGCCGACACGCCCGTTGCTGTTCTCCCACTATTCCCTAAGTAAGATTATGTTCATGGTTTAATGATTTTTTTATTGTAATTAAGTGGGTTAATCTGAGATTTAGCAGTTCATCAACGATAATAGAGTGGTTTTTTAATTTCATATCTTCCCATTTTGCTTAATTTTTTTCCCTAAGTAAGATTATGTTCATAATTTAATGATTTTTGTACTGTAATTAAGTGGGTTAATCTAAGATTTGATATAGCGATTCGTCGACAGTAATAGAGTGGTTTTTTAATTTCAAATCCTCCCATTTTGCTTAATTTTTTCCCTAAGTAAGATTATGTTCATAGTTTAATGATTCGAGTCAGGATAGTCAAGGAGCTGGTGTTTTGAAGCAATCTCATCAAGGTGTAAACACTACTGGAATTTTCGGTTGGTCCGAATATGCAGAATATGTGAATACCATTGAATCTATTCGGCATCGAAAGTCTGAATTAGATGAGTATCTTGAGGAGCATGTGTACAAAGCGAATGATGGAAGTGACTTTGATGTTTTAGAATGGTGGAGAGTTCATACGTTGAAGTATAAAATTTTGTCAGTAATGGCAAAAGATATCTTGGCCATTCCAGTGAGTACAATTGCTTCAAAAGCCACGTTTAGTGCAGGAACTAGAGTAATTGACGATTATAGTGCTTCATTATCTACAGAAACAGTTTAAGCACTACTTTGTGGAGGAGATTGGCTACAACACCGCTTTGGAGTAAAGAAAAAGAATAAGGTTGATCGAATAATTGTTGCATAATTCTAATATATTTCATTATTATTGTAATTGTTATTAATTGCTTAATATCTATCTTGTAGGATGCGAGAAAAGCCGTAGAAGTTGATCTCCCTATTAATGATGCTGAATCGGGATAACTTATTCTAGGTAAAAATATTAATAACTTTATGTTTTATTATATCATGTTTTACTTTTGTTTATTGAACTTATAATTGTTCTATTTTATTATTGTAGGTGTATCATGATCATTGAAGATGAAGTTTAAACATGTTTTGTTGTTGTGTTGAGTTACTCGATATTATTATATTTTGTTGTTATGTTGAGTTTTGATATTGTTATATTTTCTTGTTATGTTGAGTTTGAATTAGCAGACTGTTTTGATAAGTTCTGATGGACGGGAGAGTGGAGACTGTTTTATATGGAATTCTTATGTTGAATTTATCTTTCCGTCAATATATAATTGTTTTTCTGATTCTCATTCAGTTTTGTGGAGATGAAATATCGCTAGGTTGGGAAATAGAGTATTAATTTGTTAATTTAACAGGTGCAGAGTGCAGATCTATTGTTGCTGTGCTGAAAACACATATTTCCCCTTCTTCTTTTTTTCCCCCTCTAATTGAGCTCGAGCTCTGATAGGAATTGTAATTCAGGAGCTCGATTGGAGCTCGAGCTCGATGAGTTCGCGAGCTCGCGAGCTCGAGCTCCAGCTTGATGTTTTTAAACGAGCTCGAGCTCGAGCTCATTTTTTTAGGCTCGTCGAGCTCGAGCTCAGTAATTTGGTAAACGAGCCGAGCTCGAGCTTGGAATTTTTGTCAATCTCGGCTCGATTACAGGCCTAGTATCAAGTATTCTTTCAATAACGTAAACGTGCATGATTTCTCATGACCAAAGACAAATAGTAAAATATGTATTTTGCTAGACCTTCCTAAAACACTCAAACACGCAATTCAAGTCTAAACCACGAGCATTGCACTCGAGGACCGCTTTACGCCTAGAAATAGTTGAATCCACACCTTGACCTGCTGGCCTAAGTAGATATGAATTGGCAGGCCATAAGTTCAACTTCCATGTTATCCAGGAAATTTTCTAGCTGCCAACAATCCGTTAATAATTTGAATGTTGAAACAGAACTCAAACTAGTCCATATCTGTCAAAGATCTTGACAGTTCGCTTTGAAGAGGCAAATAGCAAGAAACAGTAGAGGCTCTTCCCAGGTACCCACGCCAAACAGAAATGTAACAAAACATTAAGCAAATAACCTTAGTGTGCAGTTCATCAAACAGTAAATGCTCAAGCATCAAGAGAGTTAGTTTTGTAACGTATTTTATTTCAGAAACTGTATAATCCGAAGCCCAAATACGACAAGATTAGGGGAACTCAAAATCAAACTCTTCCTTGGAAAATCAACGTAAAAGCCTAACCAAGCATAGTAATGCGATGAATGGCAATAATCGTTGTAGTTACATGTTTCTTTCCAAATTCTAGTTTCTTGATGTCACGGCATATTTCCTGAACCGTTGTTTCACTTTGCTCTGCTTCGGTTTATATTTCTTGCATTTTATAAATGAGTTCCTGGTCCAATAGGTAAAATTAAATTAGCCAAAGGGCAACAGCACAGAATCTAAAGCTGTTGTGAAACAAGATGACCAAATCACAGAAAGAGTAAAGGCAATTGTGCAGAGGAAACCAAATTTGCTCAGCTAAACTAACTCATTGGAAGGATAAGCACATCTGAACTGCATGAGTTGCTGCAGCAAGATCCTCCCAAACCTTGCTTCCTGAATTAAAGTGTTATGGTAGTCAACCAAGTAGCATAAAGAGGAAAAAGTGTTACAGAAAAGGAATGTTCTTCTATAAGCAAGAAGCCAATGATAACCGCCAGGGGTGATTAGCCCCTAGGCATTAATCAAAAAATATATAAAAGTATCTCCGCCTCAAAGTTAACTATTTGATCATTCTTCAGTCAGGCAGAATGAAGGCAAAGCATCCATGCAAAATCCAGTAAAAGAAGATGCGCCTTTTTCTTTTGTCAGTAAAAATTAAATCAAATGAAACCAACCTGGATTTCAAAGTGACAAGCATCACAATAGTTAGAAGCAAGAGTGGATCAACAATCATAACTATAAAGAATACAGCAACATATGAATGACTTTGCAAGCAAGAATCCAGAATAACCTACCTTGGGGATTTTTTGCATGCCACAAGGGACAAGCAAGCAAGCACTGAGACAGAACATTTTAAGGCTTTCATTTTTAGCAATCATAGACGAAACAAACTATGCATGAGATATCAGATAAGTAACTAACCTTTCGCTTTCTAAGAGAACTTCACAAACTTTGTTGAAATATTAAGTTGATGGAGATTTGCTAAGTGGATTATGCATTCATGCCCAACCCAGCTTCAATGAGTTTGAAATTTAACTACCATGCATTTGAAACAGATCTTGTGTGAGCTTACTTAGCCTTGTCGAATCCAAGCCACTATTACCCACTGTGCAAGACACAAAAGCGGTAGCAAATTGAAGCTAACTCTAAATGCTAGATATGACCTCAAAATCACAGGGGTCGAGGTTGGCCCGTGAGACGATGAGAGATAAGCTTCATCGTCGAGAAGGAAACAGCCCGGATCACCAGCTAGGGCCCCCTAAATGATCGCTCAGTGATAAAGGAAGTAGGGGCGTAGAGACAGCTAGGAGGTTTCCCTAGAAGCAGCTGCCCTTGAAAACATAGGACCCTCCTCCTTTTGTTCAGTCATCATGCATCACCTCAACCCAAAGAAATCTAGATACTCCAAACCAGCCCATGGCTTGGTTGGGATCCTCTGATGAAAATTAGCCAATTACAGACTATGCAAAGGTAATATCCACACAATTCATCAACAATCATATAAAGCACTAATATTAGTAAATATCAATTATGATTCAACATATACAAAATCAATAAATAAAGATACCATTTAAATACAATCAGTAATCATAAAGTTAGCATCGTGGTTTAACATTCATCACAATTGGAGTTAGTAGAATTTAAATGGCATCGTACTTCTTAAAAAGTTAAAAAATGAAAAAAATATATATATATATATCATTTTAGAAAATGAAATATTATCCATAGATACCCCAAAAATGATATAGTCAATTAATTATGATTGGAAAAAGTATCATCAAGCATCAACACAAGGAATAATCATTCATAAAACTCTCCCTCAATCCTGAAAATTGTTTACTGAATCAATTCAAGTCTTGCTTCCAGGATAGAAATATTCAACGCTGCTATCCTTAATCCTGAAGTGGTAATTATTAACTGTGCTCCTTGACTTGCTAGAGCCATCTTGAAGTCCTTTGTTTATAACTGTCAACTGCCAATAAACAAAACTTAAGATGTTAACAAAGTAGAAGAAGAGGCAAAATGAAATGCAAGTATAAAATCGGATTATTCCAGCTATTTAAATGCAAGTTTTCACGATGCGCTCTCAATTCAAAAAATGTTACGTATAAAATGCGTCTAAAGCATATCTTACAAACCCATTTTACATGACTCATCAACTTTGCTCAACCAAAAAAATTACTCTATTTTATGAGTGATGACGAAATGAAAAGCAAACAAATTGGAGTTCGGCATCATCTCATGCTAAAATAACATGCAAAGGGTTTTGAACAATTTTACCTGTCCATGAACATCGGTTGCTAAACCAGTAGCTAAAGGTTCAACCTTTATCAATATATCTGCCAGGTATTCCAATTGTATAAGCAGGGGAGGACGATCCATAGTTGAATACACATCACCATGGTTAAGAACGACAAAAGAACAACCCTGTTTAAGAACAGTCAGTAAAACATTTTCATAACATTGGAAGCATAAACTGAAACACATGGTATGACCGTATGATAACTTACAAATTGTGTTGTTAGACTGCAGCAATAATGCAAAAAATCCAGGACAAGGTTTGATGAGCCATTAGCATCGATTTCCATTAGAGAGACATCATCAATTATTACAGTAATATGCCATTTGTCTTCATGGGATAGAGAAGCTTCCACTGCTTTTTGAACTTCTCCAAACAATGAAATAAGTATATCCTCGCTTGTTTTCCCTCGGTCTTTATCTAATCATAATAGAACATCAAAATTTTAATCTTCAAATTCACCAAACAAATGTGATAGCATACCCATAATTCTCATGCAGCAGGTGAGAACGCACTCAACATAAAACATAATGCATAGAATTTCTTACATCTTTCTGCTCCACATTCAAAGTTGGCAGCAATATGTTGTACAGCTTAAAACATCACAAAGCCACAGGTAGACATGATACAAAAAGCAACGGGAATTAACAGATTGGAGTATGGACGAAGTGACACACTTATATTACAAACATGTTGCACAAAGAGAAATCAGTGAAGCATGAAAAGTCGAAAATCTTAATCTTCTGCATGACATCTCACCAAGACGCTCCACCATAAGCCTGTCAAAGAACAGCAATCTCTTATTATCCCTTTGGATGCTTAGGTTGCAACCCTGTCAAATACACAACTTCATTAACTTCAGAACTTAACAATACACACGCAAAGAAACTTTGTTCACTGGTCGTAACTAAGAAAACTTATACACATTTATACTAAAATCAATACGAATCAAACAGAAGAAAGTTACCATTTTACGAAGAATGCGATCGTAATGAGAGAAGGGGTGGGCGAACGAAAGGAAAACCACGACGTCCGAGCAGCTAGGGGAGAGAGAGCGCTTCACTAAGTGGTGGACCACAAATGCTCCGCTAGTCTCCACGCAGTCCTCCACCAGGATTATCCTTCCGCCGCGATAGGAGGTGGAGGAAACGGCAGAGCCTTTGCCGTCGAGGGCCTCATCTAGAAGGTTCCGCGGTGGGACATTCGCCATCACCGGTAGAACTGAATGTGATACCAGCCAAATTCAAATTGCCAAATTATGTAAGAAAGCTTGATGAAGATCGACAACAAGAAGATAATTTTCCCTCGGTTTTTTGCAAGTTGATTTTGCTGAGAAATTGGGGATTTGAATTTCAAGGTAGGGTTTTTGGCCGGGCAGATTGAAAGTAGGGCTTTGGAGTCAAAGTTCTGTTTGGTCTAGCAAGGTGGAAGGCTGAAATGTGAGGGAAAAAGTTTTTTAAAAAATGATTTTTTATTTAGTTTTAAAATGAAAATTGCTATTTGGTTTTAATAATATCTAGGACATGATTGGATTTTGGACTAGCCTCATGATTATATTTTTCATGATAATTAATATAATTTGTAATAATTATTTCATCTTCTTCAAATTATTTGGTTGGTATTATGAGTTTTCGATATGTTATTATACCTACTTTGATTGATTTGATATCATAATACAGTTAAGGATAGTCTAGATGTCTAATCGATCTTTAGTATTAGAAATTAAAATGCGCTTTACCCACTTTTCTTTTATTTTTTTCATTTCCTTTAGGATTATGGTTTTATCATTTTTAATTTTCATTCTTTTTTATTTATGATATTAAAGTTAATTCATATTTATAAATCATAATTAATAAATGGATGAAACGAATGATGGTGTGAATTTAAAAACTTAAAATAATACATTTAAATTATTAAAACTTAGGAAAATACTTTTTAAATTTAATTTACTAAAGCTAAAATTATTATCGGTACTAACAAAAAACAACAAAGAAACTTTTATATAAAAAACCACTTCAATAAATCTCCAAATTTAAGAAATTAAACTTAGCCACAAATTGTTCAATGAATTTTTCAAAATGAAGAATTATTAAAGTATGTTTTTTTAAAATTAAATGAGTTACAGATGGATTGATAGAATATTAAAATTTCATTTCAAAGTTTTTTAACAATTCTTCTAAACAATATACAGAAATCACTCGAAAAACATGTCTTAACATATACTTTTACTTATGTTAGTTATTAATATTTGATACTAAAATTATTGACAATAATGATACTTTCAACCAGATGAGAAAAAAGTTTTAGTTTGGACGTTCAAAAAGTAATAATAATAATTTAGTTTAGTTTAATAAGATGATCAATGTAATATTTCAAGTATTGTTAATTATTGTTATGTATTAAAGTAAAAATTAAAATATTTTGTAACAAGTTTTATCTTCATTACCAAAGAAGAACATTTTCATATAATTATATTATTAAATATTAATATTAGTATTTCTCTTTTATTATTATTAAGGAACCTGATCGTCTCTGAATTATATAATTAATTTAAATTATAAAATTTGTTTATAAACTATGATTTGTGAGAGTTTAGAATTTCAAAGCTTATTATATAATTAATAATAGTTAATCATTTTTAAATTAATTATAAGTCAACTGGAATTTAAATAATTTTATATCTAATCAATACCTATTTTGTAAAATAATTCGAAAACAAACTTTTTCATATTTCTCGATGCCTAACACATTATTATTTTTCACAAATTATAATTAGTAACTTGTAGATTATTTTGTAAGTATTTAAGAATTCATATAAGTGCTAAATAAGTGAATTATAATATTTATATATTTATTAAATTTTATTTTTATATATTATATTATTATTACAATATTAATATGTATATGTATTAATAGTAACAATAAATAATTAGTGTAATCTCAAAAATTATCACATATTCTATTATTATTATTACATTATTTAAGTATATATATTTTTCACTAATAACTTGGCTCGTGAGCCAGTTTATGAGCCTTCGATTCATTATTTTAAAATATGAGCTGAGCTTTTTTTTCTCAAACCAGCCTGACTCACTTTGCATTCCTATATTTAACAATAAAAATTGGATGTGAGTTCATTTGCCCCTGAATCGGATCCTCCATTATGGCATGAGAAGACGATTCTGCCCTCAGCTATGAGCTAATGCCAGGCAAGAAAAGAAATTAGGGGTCTAGGTTGTCTCTGCGTGTCTATCTCTCGGCTAGAGTTTGACATATGACTTGATAATGTCCGCGCATACGATATTTGAACGGCAGCCCACTATTTTGGAATATTTAGCATTTCATCCCCAACAAGTTTTTTTAATTACATTTTGATCACTGAAAGAAAGTAGAAATAATATCTGTAACTTTTTTATTCATACAGTGAGGTCCTATTTACCATACATCATTGGGTCTGATAGATAATTTTATATGGTCCAATCTCATATTTACGATCTTTAATTTCCTAAAGTACTTGACCCGTGATAAATAAATAGCCTGATATTATTTCCTGAATTTTCATGATAACTTATCACGCCAAAGGTGATTTGATAGATTTATCAAGTCCACCTGCTTCCTTTTATATGAAAATACAATGACAAAAATACCGCTGAGATGTCTAGAGTTCTCTTATTTTCACAGGAATTCCTGTTACTCTTCCTTTTTACGAGCACATTACAGTGACTTTTTCAATTTATATCACTCATATAATCTATAAAAATAAACATGATTACTTTTACTAAATAATCTCATCCCATACTTAATTTTTCGTTTTATCTATCACTTATCTATTCCATCAACCAAGATAAATGAGCGCATAATGTAAAAAACAAGCCTTCTTGTCTTTACAAATAGGTCCACGAACAATCAATTTCTATTATATTGAACAAGCTTGATTTAAAACATATAAGGTACTTGGTTAAACTTAGTTAAAATATCTTATAAGATATTAATTTTAAAAAATTATGATGGCGATGATGCCCTAATACGTTAGCTGTGTGAACGCTAAACTACTTCGAAGTATTTCGAGCGATTTAGGAAGAGACAAATGGCCCAAACATGATCACATGATGATGCCCAAATATTGACATGAAAGGTTTGAATAAAGTATTATCCCTCTAACACTCATGGTAGGGATTTTATGCTGAAAAGGCACACTGAATAGCGAAAGAGGGGGTCCCAAGCTTTGACTCTTTCAATATAGGATAAATTTGATGCCAAGCATTATTTTAGAAATTAATGAGCTTATTCATTATTTGAATAAAATAAAATTTTGACACTTACATCACATATGCAGTACACTTACTGTTGAAGTTTTAAAAATAGATCTTAAAGGTAAGCACTTGTGAATTAGCTTATATTATAATTCTCTTGTATCTTATTATGAGAGTTTATAAATTCATGTAAATGTTTTATCAAGTGTTTTATAATGTCTTATTAAACTCGCAAATATGTTCTCAAAAAATATTTTGATATAAATTGATCACGGCCACGACATCTTTTTAATCTATTAATCATGAGAGGCATGGCATTTGAAAAAAAAGAAGAAAAAAAGATCTGAAGTGACACATTTTTTTTTCCAGGGAAAAAAAAAAGAAAAAAAAAAGATTTTATAACTTAAAATATTCTAGTAATGATAATGATACCCCTGCTCCAAAATCCCAATGAAACTTCACAATATTTTTTATAATGCAATTTTCTTTTTATCGAATTAGATGACCTTCCAAAAAATTCAATTTTTTGTTTAACAAATTAACATGCGCGCTTGTTTTTGTTCTTAATCTCAATGTGCCAAACTACAAATTCCTTCTTCTTCTTTCCGACAATGAAAAGTACAAAGAACTAAAAAAATGGAAACAGTTAAGAATTTTACTAAAACAAGATTTCAAGAATTCTTTGCATGTTCTTATAGTAGAAGCAAAAAATTTAAAAGTTCCTGATCAAAAATCCAAAATCACAGACCTTTAGGGAGTTACTACATAAAAATTTACCATGAGTGATAGAAAAATATGTGACAGATATTATTAATGACAATGACCTTTATTTTATCACTAATTCACTACAAAAATATTGACTTTTTGCAATCAAAAGTTTAATAGCCGTAGTGGAAGCAGTAGCTAATTAATAGCCGTGGTGGATGTGGTAGCCTATAATCCAAAAAACAGTGATGAAAATATCATTTGCCATAACTACACTGAAGTGAAAAACATCCACCACAGCATATTTTTTGCTACGTTCACAGAAATCATGGATTATTGCCTTAGTGAAGCCATAACAAATAACTTTCCGCTACCGTTTTTTCTATTAACATCGATTTTTAGCAGTGGTAATTGTTCAAATTTTTTGTAGTAATTATATATTTTTGGTGATAATAATTTTGTATTGCTACTGTATAATTCATTAATGAAAACAAAGATATTTCAAATTATCACTTTAGTGACAAGATTTTTGTTGTTACTAAATAGTCATTATATATATGTTACTAAACGTCAATAGCAACAATATAATACAAACACCTTTTTGTCACTATTAAGTTTTTTTTTTTTTTTTTGGATAGAATATAATTTTTTGTTAGTATTTATATAGAATTAGCAATAATTTTCACATCATTATTCAATTTCTTGTCACTTTTGCTATATATATATATATATTGGAATTGTGTGATCCATATGATCTATCACACGAAAGGAAAAAAGAATATTGATTAATGCTGTAAGATGCCTTTTCTTATATTCCGATTAATATTGTCATTATTTGATCTTTTACTGATTTTAGTAATATATAGTATAGTTGAATGATCTAAATTAGTGCTAAAGACATTTTAAAGATTAAAAGTGAATATATCTCTTGATTAATTATGACCATATCCACACATTATTTATTTACTTTTTGGGTATATTGTAAAGCACTTTAGTAAATTCAACACCCCATGCACTTACTACATTGGAAAAATATTGTAGGTGAGATTGGGTTTGGCCGCGGTGATGAGTGATCAATTATATATATTACACTTATTGGAAAGTTGTAGTTGAGATTAGGTTCATGATTAGCTATTATATTTTTCTTTTTTTGTTTGTGTAATTCAACTGCTGATAACAAATTTTTAATCACATCGAGAATTAGGGTTTTGAGAGAAAATAATTTATCAAGTGTTTCAAGGTTCTTGATTCTTTCGATACGGGAAAAGACTTGATATATATCATCAATACTAGTTTAGAGTTCAAAATTATAGTAGTATTTATGATGTGATTAATTAGCTTTAGAAGTATGATCATATTTTATATAGGTCAGAGACACAAATTATGGCAAGTAAGGAGCAAGATTGCACCACCTATATATCATGCAAATCCAGCAAACATCGAGATTTAGTCATGTTTAGTATTGTTCTACTGAAACATATAAAAGGCGTCATTGGTGTTAATTAGGTGACATAAATAAGCTCATATTCAGGCTGATGTCCCTCGATTAGTTCAAGTATTATGAAAAGCCTAAATCAACAAACGTGGGACCTGAAAACAAACATATGATCTTTTCACGAACAAATCAATATTGCAAACTCAAAATTTTCCAGGAAATATTTATTTAATATTTGATAACTCAATACATTTTGTAGCTGTAATGAAACAAATATAGTGATGGAGGATCGATTCAAGAGAAATGAGGGGGCAAAAAATAAAAATAATAAAAATAAAATAACCCTATGTTGGTGACCACTATTATTATATAATTCAGAGTTATATTGTTCTGTAGTTTCCTTTTACATCAAATTCTCTTGAAAAGTGTATCTGATTTGTTAGAAAGGTTAGCTTAAACTTTGATCAATCAAAATAAGAGTATAAAAATTTATTATCATCATCGTTTCATATTTTCTACTACAACAAATTAAACTATATAATGTACTATAAGAAAAATTAGGTGACAATATAAAAATTATTTTTTATAACATGTATAAGTGATAAATTTTCATCTTGTCACAACTAATAAATTCTTAAAGTGATGATAACATTTATTTTATCATAAATATAATTTAATAGTGACAATTCAATAGTCGTTATTGACACTTAATTTGTGACCTGCGTATAATTAATGACATATATACTGACAAAAAATCGTTATTATGATTTATATGCCAAGATTTTTATATATGTCACTATTAATATTATATTGTTAAAGTGATGATATCATTTATTTTATCATAAATATAATTTAATAGTGACAATTCAATAGTTATTATTGACACTTAATTCGTGACACACGTATAATTAATGACATATATACTGACAAAAAATTGTTATTATGATTTATGCCAAGATTTTTATATATGTCACATTATTACTATACATGAGTTATTAATTATTAATAGTGACAATTTGAATACAATTTTTTGTCGCTATTCGATTTATGCAAATACCTATGTGAAAATTACCGCAAACCATCCTCATGTCTGATTTAAATTCCACAACCTTCCCTAATATTTCAGAAATTCATTTGTTATTGGACTTCAAATTATACTCCTCCACTATTTGACGCACTTATCGACCAAATTTCATTGACTGAAAATATATCCAGGGGAATTTACATATTATAAAGTGTAATGTGATTACTCCCAGGGATTCTATATGTCATGTTTAGCTTTACAATTTATACATTAATAATTAATATATAAATATAGGGATGAACAATATATATAGTATATAAAAAAAATATTGAAATAATTATATATAGAACAATTAATAAATATTTACAGAACAATTATAAACAAAACTAATTTACACAAACACATGTATACACGATCACATGTCACCAGGTTATAAGGGAATCAAACAGCGGGTTGTTTCATCTCCTATTCCATATTACGAATATGCATGATAAGTGTATTAAATTTCTCGACATTTGAATGTGGATTTGATGTACTCGGTAGAAGATCCAAAATTGCCAAACAGTAAAAGGTATATTTATTCCATAAAAAAAAAAAAAATCAGGCATGCATCCATTACAAAAAAAAGTAGCAATCAAATTAATTTTGTAAAGAGTACAAAGTATAGTTACAAAGTTTTCTATAGCAAATGTAAATTTTAAACTAACAAAATTATTAGCTATTAATTTGTAGTCATGTTTCAAATTCAACTCTGGTCAATTTCGTAGTTAAAGGTTAGCTATCAGGATATCACTCTAAGATCGACTATGAAAATTTCATGGCTTTAGCTACATATCTGTGGCATTGGCTACAAATTAGTCACAGATAGTTAATGTTCTTCATAATGTATTACTGGAAGTTTAGCAGCAATCAATATAGGAGGTCAGACAAATTTCAAATGTTATGAGAAGTTGCTATAATTGGACCAAACCTTTCCTGTTACGGTTGATATATATTATCCAAATAATTATTGTGACAAAATAAATATTTTTATTTCTTCTTATACATAATCAATAATAAATGTTACCAGTTATATATATATATACATATCTGTATATATATATTCCTCCCAGCTAGCATGCGTAGTTCAAGAAGGATCAATATTTTCTGACAGGAACTATATACTTTAATTTTAATATATGATAGTTGAGCTCCAAAATATTATATTTATTTGCTTTGATATATCTCCACAAGTGATGATGGAATTCTACCCCCCTGGACATGTATGTATATGTGCAGAAAAATAAGAATATGCTGGTTTTGTCATCTGATTATAGCATATACATATTGGTGCCTACTGTCTGGCAGACATTATTCCATTCTTTGAACTCAGAAGTTTTTCTTTCCTGTTAGGTTCATAAGTTTGTGGATATGATGGACCCTTAATGCACTATTGACACTTGATTGCCTTTAATTTCCAGAAAGATCCATTGCCACAAATATTCATGCATGCATGTATATTTCTTTCTCAATTATTATATTTATATATTTATTATTGAAACAAGAATAATTTTGTCATTTGAGAGTAGCAATTTTATTAATTTATATATGATATTTAGACTTCTGAAAATTTGATGGGACGTTTGCCTCTCAGCAACGAAGCCACTCGAGTGGCACCATCCCCACAAATTGTTGTGAAAAATGCTCTCTATAATGATCACGAAACAAATAAAAACTACATTACAGAACAGGAGGACGTCCAATTCTTAGTTGATGATATGATCAAATTCATACTTTTAATTACAAAATTGTCATAGCCGAATCTAAAGTCGTACCCTCATAGTTAATTTTTGGCTATGAAATTGACTGTAGCCGATACGAAAATGACTATGGATTTATAGCTAAAAGTTTTATTATTTTGAAAAATTACGTGCACTACTAAAAATTTATAGGTATATTTATAGCTAGAGCTACCAACATAATTTTGTAGCAATCTTTCTATGGGGACACTAGACGATATACATGTCCTTCATTTGAATATAAAATAAATAAAAAATAAAATTTTGCTCCCCCTAAATTATTACTTGTTGTAAATTTGAACTTTAATCTACACTCATGACTCTAGAGGCTTCTGAAAAATTTGTGGCCATTAGAAGCTAATAGTAATCAGTCATGATCAGTAATTGGCCCTCTTGTACATATATACATGTCTCCAATCATTTGCATATATATCCATTATCCCACATCCCATTGGTAATTAAAAAGAAAAAGACACTTATATAGAAGTGCTTACCTGGACTAGCACCATAAGCAGTATGTAATGTTTTTGTGTTTTTGGGTTGTTTTCTTCTTTTTCTGGTGCCAAATAGGGTAGAAAATTGTTACTGATTGAATTGGGATCTTGGATCCCATGATTGTTGGACACTGTTTTAGTGTCAAACCCTACAAGCATTTTTGTATGGTGAATATGGATTATTTACATTTCTCAAAAGATTTCAAATTAAAACAAATTATCATGGCCGTTTATCTAAACATTTTGTACGATGAGATAGAACTGTGACGAGACATATGTTCCTGTTCAGATGTGATAGCAAAGGCAAATCTAGGTCATGATGTTAAGGGGGAAAAGGAAGCTTATGGCTGCGATTGGATGTGATGCTATTTTCTTATGATTCGTTTTCTAAAAGAATGTGCGAGAAGGTGAGAAAAAGTACGTCGATTATGAAAAAGGTGTGTTAAAAATAGTGTGTTTGTTTAGGATGCTGCAATTTAAAACATAATGATTGGAAAATATTCATTTTAGATACAACAAGATATCTCCTTTAATATGTGCGATATTATTATTTTGAGGCATTACATATTGAGTATCACTATTTTGTGAGCTTTGACAAAAAGAGATACTTCTGTCAAATAAGTTGTTGGTGTTTAATATTAAGATTATATATTTTTTCATTGTCTTACTAGTTATCTCAATTCAATATAAGAATGTGACCGAATTAGTGGATGTGATGCTAATTACATTTTACTTAATTCATTTTTATGGCTTCTACCCCACTACATGCCAATTTATTACATCATTATATACCAATATTTTTCATCTTTTCATATACTCACACAACTCTTAAATTCATTTCCACTACGTTTAATTTATTTCATAGAGATTTATGCCTATAAATAGGGGTCGTTTCTATCCTATATTCAGTTGCAAAAAACACATACAACATACACACTTATAGAGGAGTTTGTTAGTTGAAGGAGGATGCTCTTTTGGTGAAGTTTTGAACTCAACATCTAATCCAGAATTTGTTGAGTTATACGATGTTGTCAGGCTATTGTATCCTGGAATGTATAAGTCAAGAGTCTTACTATTGGACTAATGAGAAATCTGTGCTGCAGTGGGTTTAAATCTCTTTAAAGAAAGCGATATATCTGCACCACAAACTAAAAGCTTGTTTATAATTTTTCAATTGTAATTGTGTCGTCACCAACATAAGTTAACTAAATAGCTCACAATGGCAGGTAAAGCAGGGGTTTGTGGTTTGTTACAGCAACATAATTTTTTTCCCTTCAAATTTTCAGTATTTAGAGAAAAATACAAAGAATAACTATGAAACAACCACCACCAATGCAGTTGAACAAGCAACTTCATGGATATTCGTTGTATTTCTTCATTAAATACTAAATAATTTAAAAGGAAATAAAATAATATTGTTGTAATTGAGCCCTACCCCTTTGATTCTCCCCCCATTTTATCTTACTTAATGAAGATACATCTTCAGTCAAATTGTACAGGGAGGTAACCTATGGTATTAAAAGTGTATTTTTCCACATAATGATTATATAAGATGTGATTCAACTTTTCTTGTAAGATTTCATTTGCTATATGGCTAAATGCATTACAGCTTTTACTAAACATAGCATCCTGTAGATATTTTTGCCGATGGCCCTATTTGGACAACCACCATCCCCCACCACCACCCACCCTCGTGCCCCACCTTATTTTTTCTCTTCCACGCTAAAGCTCCAACTCTAACAACTCCCTCAATATTTCCTGAAAAAATCAATCAACAAATCTCCAATTGAGTAGAAAATCTTTGTCAAATAACTATTCTAATTTTAACTTGAACATTTTTACCT
>JACFYI010003771.1:108947-126806 GCA_014898755.1 Handroanthus guayacan
CCCTCCCAAATGAAACTATTATTTTAAAGTTAACCTTTTTATTCCTCTAATAAAACAAATTTCTCTCCCTAAAAGCATATTTTTAGAAATTTCAAGTTAATCGTTATATATATTTATTAGTATATAATTCTACAAATATTTAATTAATCATTAATATATTATTAACTAAAGAATCTATATTCTTTCATCTTCCTATTATTGTTTCAATAAAATATATTTTTCGGTCATTAATTATATTGACATAACAATAATATAAAATAATAAATAAATCATGTATAAAATATCAATAATAAAAAATGCCATAGCTACAAAGATAAAAGCAACAAAACAACTTTCTCAAAGATATATAGAACACATCAATAATTTTGGAATAAAATTAAAACATGTCAATTCTCCTAGATATTTAATATTTTACCTCAAATTTTGGTGGAAAAACACCAAATCAACGTAAGCGTAAGGAACAAGTATTCTTGTCTTTACAAACAGGTCCCACGATTTAAAACTTACAAGGTATTTTCCTAAACTTTGTTAAAACACCTTACAAGATATTTTAAAGAAAAACAATATTGATAACGCCCAAATTCATCGTCTCACATGAAAGATTCAATTCATTTTGAGGTATTTTCTAAACTCACGGTGAGCGAGTTTGTCTTGAAAAGACGCTTCGAAGAGTGATGGAGAATGATAACTTATAGACTATATCATGACTCCAAATTCTTTCGTTATGAAATAAATTTGGCATCATTATAAGTTCCTCAATAAACGGGTCTGAGAGAGGCACATGGCATAGACGGTGCTCTATGAAGATACCCAAATCTTGACATGAAAGGTTCAATTGTTTCAAAGTATTGTCTCACTCCAAAATTCTAATGAAACTTAGCAATATTTTATGTAATTAATAAAATTTTCTTTTCATTGAATTAAATTGCCATACAACTTAGATGACCTTCCAAAAAAATTCCTTTTTTCATTTAACAAACTAACACTCTTGTTTTTGTTCTTATCTCAATCTACCAACCTACAAAGATTCTTTTTTTTTTTTTTTTCCTCTTCTGTGATGATGAGAAAGTACAAAGAATAAGAAAACAGGAAACAACTGAGATTTTTACTACTTTAACAAAATTCAAGAATTCTTTGCATAATCATAATCCCATAGGGGATCTAAAATCTAAATCAGAGGCCAATCGGGTATGATCTGATCTATCACACAAAAGGAAAGAAGAATATCAAAAATTAATACAGTAAAATGCCTTTTATGCCTTTTTCTGATATATTCTTGTTAAAAAGAATTTCTTTCCTGGATTAATTGAACCTAATGTAGATGCATATTTTTTTATACATCCAGCCAAAAATATATTTATTGTCCTTATTTGGTCTTTTACTGGATTTAAGAATATAAATAGTTGATTGATGTGATTTGCATTAATGCTAAATACATTGCAATAAAGTGCATGTATCTTGATTAATTATGATCATGACCATATCGACACACTAACTTTTTTGCTATACTGTAAAGCACTTTAGTAAAATTTTCAACACCCTACATGCACTTACTACATTGGAAATTTGTAGTTGTGATTGAGGTTTGGCCGCAGTTATAAGTCAATATATATTTAATTTATTGGGAGGTTGTAGTGAGATTAGGTTTGGCCGCGGTGATAAATTAATATATTAATTGCATAATTATTGATAATTTATCCTATCGAGAGTTTTGAGATAATTTATAAATTGATTTTTCTCTCTCAATATGCTGACAAATTCTCTTAGCATGAGTGTTGGTGGAATAGAATGTTGAAATGGTTAAAACTTTTATGCTAGGCATTGACGAATTTAGGTATCATCATGATGCGGTTTGTGAGATAACTCACGACTGCAAGGTTCAGTGATTTGAGGTGGTACCTTGTCGATACTTATAGTGGTTGGTTTTGTTATTAAAAAAGTAAAACAATTTATAAATTGTTTCATGACTCTCAATTCTTTTTATATGAGACAAGACTTTGATATAGTTTAAAATAAAAATATAATAAACGTTTATTATGTGATTAGTTGTGTGTGATCATATTTTACTTAGGTAAGGACTTTCAAAACACTAATGATGGCAAGCAAGGATATATCAAGATAGCATTATCTATTATGCAAATCCAACAATCATATATAGGAATTCAGTGAAAGTTCAATATTGTTCTACCGACACACACAACCAAAAAAAAAAAAAAAGAAAAGAAAAGAAAAAGAAAAAAGAGAGAGAAAAAGGAATCAGTGGTGATAGCTAGGTAACGGAAATGAGCTCATATTATCATATGCAGGTCGATGGCCCTGATTAGATCAAGTATATCAAAAGCCTAAATCAAGAAACGTGAGACATGAGAACAAATATATATCTTAAATAAAAACGGCAACAATACAAACCTAAAATTTGCCAAAAATATTTATGAACAATTTGGTAATAATAAACTCATCTTTAGTTTAACCAAAAATAAAAAAGGAAAAAAAATAGAAGTCCCACCTTGAAATATTCATCATGACTCCATAGTCAAGAATCCAAAGATTGATTTCTTGAAAACCCAACTCAAATTGGCAATGAAGACGAGCAAGACTTAATTGGGAAGAATGTGGCAAATGCATATTTCAATGTTATTTCAACCTCAAAGAAAAGAGGTAAAGAAACACAGACAAGACATTCGACCAATATTGTCCGGGCCCACTCCCAGCCTCCAGAAACTTTCCCTCGCTTTATGCTGTACCCCAGCAATATTGCTGTTAAATCAAATGCCAATCTTTTCACATTATATTTTCCACATTAAATCCAACCCCAATTAAATCCACTCTTACATATATATATATATATATCCCATCTTCTCAACTCTCAATTACATATTACAAGTCACAACCAAGTTTTATATAGTATAGTTTTTGTACTATAATACTAAATAACCAACCTTATCATGGTCCCAAATTCCTCTCTCAAGAAACCCTCCAAGGGTGCTTGGAAATCTGCCATTTTCATCATCTGTAAGTTAATTAATCTCTTCTTCTTAGTACTCTCTATCATATTTTTTTGTGAGTTAATTATGTTTTTTTAATTAATTTGTTTTTGAATATTTTTATGAATAGTTGTGGAAGTAGCTGAACGTTTTGCATACTATGGAGTCTCCGGAAACCTAATCATGTACCTTACCACGGTGCTCGGCCAGCCCACCGCCACCGCGGCCAAGAATGTCAACACATGGCAAGGCGTCTCCGCTGTCTTCCCGGTGGTCGGCGGCTTCCTTGCTGACTCTTACCTCGGCCGGTTCAAGACTATCCTCATCTCCACCACCATATACCTCATTGTACATAAAACTGCTCCTTATTTTATACACGTTACAAAACATTAAGTATCGCTATGCAAAAAAAAAAAAATATATTTCATTTCCCTACATCATTTTGTAGTTAAGGATCAGCTAGAGAATATTTACATTTAATTCAGTTATGCTAAATTTTGGGCATTAGCCATAGACGATTCGTAATCTTAGCTATGAATCAGTGACAGAAAATTCAAAACAAATATTCTTTTAGCTTGTCCTTAATTACAAAATTGATTATAGTTGAATTTAAAACATGATTACGGATTAATAGCTAATAATTTTGCTATTTAATTCATAGTAAATTTTCGTAATGATCATGTATAATTTTTTGATAGTGACACAGCTTTTGATTTTTAATTATTTTCATTTTCCTCACCATTTTCATACATACACAGCTCAATGAAACAGTGATACTTAATTCTCAGGGCCTGATTCTATTAACCACGGCGGTCTCTGCGGTTCCTCTCCCTACACGCGGTACAGTTTTCTTCATAGCCCTCTACATTCTCGCCGTCGGCGAAGGAGGGCACAAGCCGTGCGTGCAAACTTTCGCGGCGGATCAATTCGACGAGGATCTGCCGGAGGAGAAGGAGGCGAAGAGTTCTTTCTTCAATTGGTGGTACGTCGGAATTGTGTGCGGCGCCACCGCTGCCGTGCTGGTGGTGATTTACGTGGAGGATTATGTGGGTTGGAAGTTCGGGTTTGGGATGCTGGTGGTGGCGGTAGCGGCGGCGCTTGTCTTGTTTTTGATTGGGAGTAGGAGTTATCGCCGCCAGGCGCCGGTGGGGAGCCCGTTTACGAGGGTGGCTCAAGTGGTGGTCGCCGCCGCGAGGAAGCGGAGGCTGGTTGAGGGAGAGGTGCGTGGCATTTGTAACGAAGAGGAGGACAGGTTGGAAGATGGTGGGGAAGTTCGTTCTTTGGCCCGGACTAGCCAGTTCAGGTACTTGCTTTTTTTTTTGTCTTTTTTTCTCTGATTTCATTCTTTTTTTTCTGTGTGCTTATATTTGAAAAAATAATTAGTTTTGGGAAATAGGGAAGTATTTGGATCCATTTTAGAGAAATATTTTGTTTTCCCATGAATAACCAAAAAAAAAAAAGAAAAAAATCTCTTTTAAAATGCAATTTTTTTTTTTCAATCCAAAAACTATTGAAAAAATCTAATTATCGAAAATTCTTACATAAATCAAAACTCTACTTATTTATAACTTTCAATATTTAATATTAATATTTTTTTCAATTATAACATCTGTAATAGTATTACAGAATAAATAAGACAACATAAAAACATAAATGTGATCGCATTATTTAGATGTACATTTTAAAGTAAGACCACACATCATTTCATTCTGAACTTATTATCCGATACCATAATCCCAATGTATATTTTGGTAAATGTACTCTCAAAAATACCAAAAAATCAATTCGAACATGCACTTTAATTTTTGGAAAAGACATGATACTTTTTTATCTCATTAAATCCTAAAAGATCAATTAAACATTACCCCAATAAATATTTTCGTAAATGTTCTGTCAAAAATACCAAAAAATCAATTCGAATATTTACTTTAATTTACGGAAAAGACATGATACTTTTTTATCTCATTAAATCCTAAAAGCTCAATTAAACGTTACCCCAATTTTCAAAAAAGTTATGAAACTTTCTTATCTTATTAAATCCCCAAAAATCAATTCAAACATTTCCTTATCTTTTGGAAGAAATATGAAATTTTGTTCTGTCGCTACCTCAATTTATTCAACAAAAAAAGTGTTACGTAACCTAATAAATTGACTATAATAAATATTTTCTTATCTACTATATAAAAAATTCTTCTTTTTTAAATATCCTTTCAAAATTAGTCAACTCAGAGCTTTCTTTTTCTCTTTCTTTTTCTTCAGTTTTTCAATTCAGTCAACCAATCATAAAAGAGAAATAAATAAAATGATATCGAATCTAGTTATTGTAAGTCAACCCAAATAAGATAAAATTCTTATAATTACTCTATGCACATGTTTACACGTGCAGACACGTAATACCTTCATAATCAACATTAAATTTTCATAATAAATATGTAAAATATCTAATGGTAATTAATAATAAATAAATAAAATATTGATACATTAGTCAAATTAGACTGCCCCAATGTCACTACGCTATCTATGATAAATATTTGATGATATTGACTTGCATAATGTCTTAATTGGTAAAGTTGTTAATGTTGCGTAGTTAACTATACTTTTTTAGTCTCTTGAAAAGTCAATTTAAGAGGGTTATTATTGGAATGAACATGTACCAATAAGGTACATAAATATTGCATGTCAAATCTTCTTTACTTAGGTCTTAGCCCTTAGGGTATTTAATTAATTTAGATGTATCAAACCCTATTGATATAAATCTATAATAATTCAACTGACCTAGTGAAGGAATTATATTTGGTAGGCTTTAAAACTTTTAAATTTTGAGATGTCAATTCGAGAATAGCACTATTGAGCCTTTCTTTCTTTTTTTCTTTCTAATTTTTTGGGAATGAGAATTAAATTCTTACCGTCCCTTGAGGGAAGGCTTTTAAAGGGAATTTGATGTTACTTCAGTGAAAGTGTTTCTACAGGAAGTACATCGTCCTTAACCACTCTAACTATTTGGGTTATATTGCTTTTTTTTTTTTTTTTAATTTGTTAGTTAGGTATAATAATTGCAATTTATTAAATTTAGTCACTTATGAACTTTAGTGTTACTATAAGGTGAGGAAGGAAAGTTGCCACGTGTCAAGCACTTAGCCGTAAATTCCACTTTTGGGTTTAATGGGTGTGTGGGCATTCCATGGGAAATTCAAAAATGGAAGCCCCAACTATAAAGCGTGAAAGTTTCAAACTCAAATATGGTTTCTTCACTAATAGGACAACATGGTTTTATAACTAATTGGACGTTTTGTCAACTCCTCTGAGGATATATTTTTTAATAAAATTCCTTAAAATTTCCTAAGAAAATTATATAAAAAAATAATGAAATTATATTTTAGTGTAAATAATGAAATTATATTTTAGTGTACAAAATTCATTTTACCAACTTTCCACTTTTCGAAAATCCCAACCATTGAATTTTAACCTATGTTGGACGAAATTGCCTAAACTCCTTACATTAGGAAACGTTTTTACCTATTTGGCTTGGTGGGAGAAATTTTTTACTTTAGAAATCACATAAGTTACTCTTTTATTTGGTGAAAAGAAATTTAATCATTTTATATTTAATTATAATTATAAAATATGTATGATAGAAATTTTGGTCTTAATCATTGGAACAAAATCCCCTATATGTGTGGTCAAAGTGAAATTTCATGAATCCTCTCAACTATTTAGTGGGTTGGCTTTCAACCTCTCATTTTAGTTGGTGATGGCTTGTCACCTTCATGTCATTTACATATTCTTGCCCTTTCATTTTATTCTTCCTTTTCAACCTTTCCAAACAATTAAAAAGCTAATTAATTAAGATATGTTTTTTCTTATTTTTTTTGGATAGCTTTAGTGTATGACAGAATTGGGTCAAATTTGAACCATCTTCGAAGAAATTATAGAATTATATATAGATGATTTTTTTTGGTGGGAAAGTTTACTATTTTGAGCATCAACTTGTTCGGAATACTACTCTTTACTTAAACATCACATGCATATAGATGATTAGATATATATTCAAATTTATAACATAACTTTATAAAACGGTTACACTTTCAACATATATATATATATATATGCAAGTAAGAAAAAACTATATTTAAATTTAAATTTTCTAATAGTTAAATATACGCCTATACATTCATAATGATAATATTTTTTACAAATGTGTCATTTTCTTAAAACGTTACGTTGATACCTTTTTAGATATAGTTAAAACTAATAATGATAAAACTAATATGTCATTTGTTTTGGATGAAGCAAATCTTGAGTGCAAGAAAGTCCTTGAAGTTTGACCAATTTACCTCAAACTTATCTGCTGACATCCCTTCGCATAATCTTTTGAGTTTTATCCCTTTCTACTCATATTGACAATCTATCTATGCATCTATACAAGCCAAAAATAAAACTCCAAAGAAAAATCTTGTTAGGTACTCGTGCAATCACAAGCCTAGAATCACACGTATCTTCAATAGTTAAGTTTGCTATTTGGCTTGTCACATAATTCGAATTACAAATAACTTTTTCTTGCATTAATCATGCCTAAACTTTTGAAAAATAAACTTCTTATACAATACAATGTTGGAAATTAGAAAGTTTTGTCTCACACTGAAATGGTCAAAATTTTAACACAACTTATAAAATGTTTTTCTTCTCTCACACCCTTTGATGTGATAGGATTTCATATCAGGCATAACTTGAACAAATGTCTCTTCCCAAGTTCCTTACTTGGGGGAACAACAATCATATATCTCTTCTCTAATTTCTTCACTTGGGAGCTTATCCCAATACCGAATTCTGTCCCACATTGAAAGAGTTGATAGTTAACCTAAGACAGTTCTCAGAATGTTCTATCTCTCTACTCTTTTGAGATGCTTTTTAACACAAACCCTATCTGACAACAAATTTGAGCATGATCATGATAGTTGTGGCATGAATTTGCAGATTCTTGGACAAGGCAACAATGATGGATGACAAAGACACATCAAGTGAGAAAAGGAACCCCTGGAGACTCTGCTCAATAAACCAAGTTGAAGAAGTAAAACTAGTCCTCCAACTAATCCCCATATGGTTCAGTTGCTTAATGTTTGCAGTAGTAATAGCCCAACTAGGCACATACTTCACCAAACAAGGCAGCACCATGAACAGAACCATAACACCAAATTTCCAAATCCCAGCAGCATCATTCCAAGTTTTCACAGGCCTCACAATCCTCACTTCAGTCCTCTTATATGAAAGAGTCCTCATCCCCATAGCCAAAACCTTCACAAACCACCCTTCCGGCATAACGATTCTCCAACGTATCGGGACTGGACTAGTCCTATCAATCTTGACTATGACAGTGGCTGCACTAGTCGAGTCAAAAAGGGTTCATGTTGCACGTGAAAATGGGCTTCTAGACAACCCGAAAAAGGTCATCCCAATGGCCGTTTGGTGGCTAATACCACAGTATGTGTTGTGTGGGCTTTCTGATGTGTTTACAGTGGTGGGATTGCAAGAATTGTTCTATGATCAAATGCCTGTTGGAATGAGGAGCATTGGTGCAGCTGCTTATATAAGTGTTGTTGGAGTTGGGAGTTTTTTGAGTACTGGATTGATAAGTATTGTGCAAGGGATTAGTTCAAGGGTTGGGAAAGAGTGGCTTGGGAATAATATTAATAGGGCTAATCTGGAGGGGTTTTATTGGGTTTTGGCTGTTGTGAGTGTTGTTAATTTGTGTGGTTATATTTGCGTTGCAAAGAGGTTTGTGTACAAGAAAAGTGAGTTTGATCATCATCAAGGTTGTGTTTCTAGTGAGAAATGATCAAATTAGGAGATATGTGGTAATAGAATATTGTAAGACTATAGAACGTGTAATGGGATTATGTTTTTAAGCTTTTTTATGAGATTAATTGGGGTTATAGGTTGTTATGTCAAAATTGTGTGAGTTATTGTAATATATAGAGAAAGAAAAAAGTACTTATTAATAAGGATAATTACTTCGACATCTCATGGAGTTGAAAAAGAAGTATAGAACGATATTTAATTCAATTATGAAATGATTTATTGGTAGTTAATAATTAACTCATATTGTCATGTAGTTGTTACATAGATGTTCTAATATATATTCATAAATCTTTAATAAGAGTGGCATGGTATAGAGACGTGCTTTAGATTCTGGATTTTGATCTACATCCACATTATACTTTACATGCCTATGCAGTTTGATGTGTACTTGATTATGAATTTATATTACAATCGAAAAACAGAAAATACAAGATCTTCAATGCAAATTATCACTACGATCTAAACAAAGAATTTCTTACTAAGCATTGAACATGATTGTCTTGAATAATTGAGAAAACAGGTGCAAATTCAGAAATCACCTACTAGGAAAACAATATGAAATTATAGTAAATATGAAAGGGATATGTCTAAAGTTTGATATTATAAATAATATCATTGATTTTATTGTGTTTTCACACAATCCTCAGAAACACCTGTGCACTTGAGTGCACATGAGGGACATAACCAAATTACTTCACTTTGAATCCTGTGCACTTGAGTGCATATGAGGGACATAACCAAATTATTTCACTTTGAAAAAGAAAAATTCACACTTTTGAAGCACTAATCTATCATAGAACCAAAAAAATATAATTTTTAAATCAGGCAACCGTGCCGTCCCCTTCTGTGTTAACTTTACATGTCCTGAGAAGAAGGAGCTGGCCTCTCAAGTGCAGAATCTGCCACATTCACAAAAGCAATGAGATAATAACATCCGAAAACAACGAAACATTAAAAATAAATAAATAAATGAAATAAAATAAAATGACTTATGCAACAAATATACCTCATCTTGAACTAATGAAGGAAGATTATCTATAGAAACCAAGCCAGATAATTCCTTCAAAAGTTGTTCATCTTTAATGGCAGACCATGTTTCGGGAGGCAGTGCCAATAGAAGTGCCGTCAAGACATTATTGCTTGCTGGGTTCATATTGGAGTAATGACACGAGTCGGAAGTGTAAGAACTAGCCTCTCTTTGAGAAGAATGGGCCCCCATATGAACTCCCTCCCGTTCAATTATATTGGTCGCTGACTCCGAGACAACTGTAACATGCTTGTCACCACATGACGAGCAAGATTTACCTGGTTCTTGGCAGCAAGCAGTCGCTGCATTATTCAGCAAAAAATTTCTGTGGCCTAAAGTTTTTTCTGTATTGCAAAATGAAGACAAGTTGTCTGTGACACGCTTGTAAAGTCCAGTCTCCTGCAGTAGTTTCAACACCTCCTCCTGAAAAAATTGGATGGCTTTGTGAATTCCATAAAAAAATAAAGTTAACAGTCTAGAGTTACTATAGAACTTTAACACCATGCAGTATACATGGATCAGATGCGCGAATACAAGTGTATGAAATTAAAAGTTAATATCTAGGTATGGGTTTCATCTGTGTTTACCAGAGCTTGAGCACCGTCCTCTTTCCTGTGCAACTCTGCCAGCCACATCATAAACTCCGCAAAATCTGATGGTAGAGAAGAGAAAACGGTTGAAATGACACCGTTGATGCCCTTCATATTATCAGAACTTAACAGCACAGGAAGATCATCCGTCAAGTAATTCACAGCACTAATCCAGCTCTCACGTTTGCAGCTCTGTCAAAAAGTGTCAAAGCATAAACCTAATGGAGCTACTGAGGGTTAACGACTCCAACCAAACAGTTATGCCAGGTATGTAAAAACGTTCAAGAGTTTGGCACACTGAAAAACAGATATGAAGCAATTGATCTCACTAACATCCTCCACATATTTAGGTACTGCGTCGCACAGCAGAAGTTCATATCAAAACCCAAATATTCTGCAGTAACTACAGGGAAAGACCTGGATAACTAGGTCAATGTATTGTGATGGAATCAAATTGTTTACACAAGACAACATTGGCACTAAAACTGGGACGAAAAGTTCAGAAAAATATTAGTTTACTAACCTCACAATCTCACGCCATTAACCAGAAAATATAATAGTGAACCACCATATACTTAGCTGGGTCACTAAAAAAGTTACAGAAAAAAATTTCACCCGACCATTTTTCGGTTTGAAGGTTACTTATCAGACCAGATGATATAGATGAACCATATTCAAAAGGCTAATATTGCTTACATTTTTTGGAAACCCATGAAGTAAAGATACCAACCCAATTTAGTTCATTTCTCTCTCTCAATTGTATATTAAAGTAAGACAACTCATTTCTGGAAGACAGGCATAAACATTTAACATGCAATCTGCCTTCCCCTATTTTCTGTTAACAAAGAATGACAGGCATAAACATTTAACACGCAGTCTGCCTTCCCCTGTTTTCTGTTAGCAAAGATTGGTAATGTAGCATGGATCATACCAGGGTATGAAGCAAAGCTGGGGCTCTCTTCCGCCTAGACACAAGCATGAACCTGAATACAAATAAATGAAACAATAAAGTGAAGCATTTGTGTTGGTTTAAGCAACAAAAAGATATATTGTTTGCTTCACTCTTTAGATTTGATAGGAGCCTACTTTATACCCTAACATATGACAATAAGAATGATCAGAATAGATGTTAGAAGTACAATGGAAAGAAGAAAGTAAACAAACCAGAAAACCAGGAATCAACAAAAGCAGGGTGCATTGGAATACTTTCATTTTCTCTTCTGAACAAAATTGGCAAGGAGGTGAAGGTGGCACTGTGAAACCAATTTTAAGGGCTCCAGTGGGATTGAAGGCTTAAAGCTAGCAAATAAAGTTAATCAAAGTATGTTACCAACGTGCAACTACAAGTACACATCAGTCATCCATGGATTGCCAATACTTCAAAAGATGATAAAATTATTTCTTTATATCTGGTCGTATATTCATGTCTCTGTTTCCTTCTTTGTCCATTATACGTCCATGAATTGTAAAGATAACGATAGAAAGAAGGTATTGTGATACAAATAGATGCTGTTTGCCTGATATGTTAAAATATGTCTCCGAAAAGAGAAGACAAACAAATGACAGTAAAGCATACCCTCGTCGTAGCCCAGTTGCTTCATCAATAGTATCCATAGCTTCCCAAAGAAGTGAGAGTGGAACCCAGTGAGGAGGATATTTAAACCTTGCAACATCTAGGATCAGTACCATATCGCTCTCAGAATGATATCCTCCAATGGGTGAAAAATGACCTGATCCAGTCTGCAGTAAGTGTCACTCAATTAATCACCCATTTAGCAAAGTGGAAGCAAGAGCAATATTACTAGAACACCTACCCAAACTACAAACTGATGCAACTGTCAAACAAATACTCGATGGCAGTCTCTATGAAGTGCATGGTTTGATAAGTCAATGTTGGTGTTTTCTTTAGGCAACTTAAATTTGGAATTATAAGACTTTTCAGTACAAAAGTTCCCTTGATCTACATGGCAATATTTATAACAAGTAACAACCGTGGGAGTCTTTTTCTAGTTTTCATTTTAGGTTTTGTTCTTTATAAAGAAAAGAAAATTTTTCTATTACTTAACAGAGAAACTGTAAACATTAAAATAGTCGTAGCATATAGTGAAAAGAAGAAAAATGGAAGCATTAGAAGTTCATAATACTGACAGTAGATGCACATACAAGAGACCAGTATGTAGATGGCAATACTATTAAGCTTGGGACAGTAAGAAAGAAATTAGAGGAGTCATCTGGATAAAAGAAAATAAATATCCAAAAGATTAGTTATACTACCTGTTTAAATGCTTTTCTAGAATAAGATGAGATCATATGACAATCATCTGATGTAGAGCACTCCATGACATACTTACGGAACTCATTAATACAACTCTGATCTGCACGAAAAGCTTCCACATTGGCGCTGGCACAGTGTGCCAAGCATGCAACTTTCCCAAATGATATGCCTTTAACCCTAACCTTCTCCAACGGCTCACAGCAATCAAACATAGTTTCATCAAACCATCTCCATGGTCCTGTCGTTGGTTGAAACAAACTCATGACAGGAATCTTTAACCAGTAATAGAGGCAAAGAAATTTCCACATTTAAGGAAAATATTTAGAATGATAAACAAAAAAGAAGAGTTGAGAATTTCAAGCTTCAAAAAAGACTTGTTCCCTGCAATTAAAAACCTATCTAATTCCACAGATGCACCAACCTCTCTCCTTTAGCCCTCACCTCCTCCTACTCAGAGTAGAAGGGTCAGAAACTTTTCTTGATATCTGGAAATTTTGATTAATGTATAATTCTAGTAACTATGGATGATCAAAAATAGACATGGAAGAAAATAATTTTTTCTTGATCAAATAAGTTACAGAAGCAATAACTACAAAACAGATTTTTATACTCAGAAGTTCTCGAACTCAAGAAGATACATTGACTGCGATAGGAAACTTTGATAAGCTATCGATAAATATGTTTAATGAGAAGCCAGTTACCTTTCCATTTTCTACATGGATCAATAGCAAGGGCATTCAAAACCATTGCAAGGGTGGCCAAACCACAAAATGCAGGTTCAGATTGCGTCTGAAAATAAGAAATTAACTTGAAAAACCCTTCCATAGTACCATTATGAAGAGCCTCTGTGAAGAGTTTCTGCAATTGACAATCATCAAGAAAAGATAAATCACTTGAAAATGCAGAACCGTGATCTGCCAGTGTATTCTAGAAGATTCACGTGTTAGTGACTTATACAAAAGATGACAAAAAATAAGCAATGTCATGCTAACACCTCTAGAATAAAATCTTAAAACGATGTACTATATCTTTGTATATGAAGCTGCACAAAGATTCATGTCAAAAATATATGGAAAGAAAAGAACAAATATAAACTTAGACACAGATCAACTCAATAATCCATGAAAGTCCCACCAATTAATCTGAAGTAAAGGCACAGCCTTCAGGCTTCCAAAACTGAATAACTAGATGGCCTTAAATTAACTAATTGCCACTCGTCAGACTTACTGTGTCATGGATGATCAATATGAAACACTGCACAAAACTTTATCAATAAAATTAAAATATATATTTATATATATACAGATATATAATATTAATAATAATAATTACAACAACGACAACAACAATAATAACAAAACATTGCCATCCTTGATAAGGTTGAATGTCATGGTGTTGTTAATGCATCTTTCTTGCTAGCGACATGGCTACGCACCATATTAGCTCATGCATTTAACACACAGCAAAACAGATTTATAGTACAGAAAAAAGAATGACCAAGCCCTCACATACAAGGGAAGTTTCCAATCTTTAACAGTTAAAAATCATGCATATACCCAAAACAAATGGAATTATTGAAAACTCGTCGCGAGATCCATCTCAAAACACTCAATCGACTTTGCTACATTAAGCATAAATACCAAAACATAAACATTATATAGACTTAAAAATTATAAAATATAAATGATATTATGAAATAACATATAATAGTTCACGCTCAACTCATGTAACTCAAACCAAATCCATCTCCAATCTCAAGCTGGATAAACAAGTTGCAAGCAAGACTCAAGTCGTTCACATTCCAAATCACTAAGGCACAGAAAAAGTTAAACATACCTTGCCTTCAGGAGAAGAGAAATCAATGGCCGGAGGAGAAGGTAGCGCGCGCCTGTACAATCCCGCCACCGTCATTTTCACACAGAAACACACTTTACTGTGTGCGGGTAAGAATGGGAAATGCTACTGTTATGAGCCCCCGCGCAATCAAGCACTTTTCAAAAACAGCTCTTCCCTGGGCTTTTATTGGGTGGCGGACTGATCAATCAGAGTGTGATGGGTGGTTGAGTATTTGTAATTAGGATGAGAAACAAGGGCAAATACGTAATTAAATAGTGTGATCCAGCCCATTTGTTTGAAAAGTGATGAGCCGAAAAGGTCAAAATCTGTTTCCCAACTTTCCAAGGGAGTACTTATCCGGGGAAAAACACACGTGGCTCTTTGCATGAAGAGGCATTATAATCCACTTTCATAAAATAAATGTGCAAGTTCAAAAATCTCATCGGTAACGTGTGAGCATTTGTCTACTGAATAATATTATGTATCTACCCAATGGAGTTTAAAGCTTTTGATTTGTGTTTAGATCATGCAATAATATTATCGAATTATCTAATGATATCGATATATAGTTGAATTTTATCTCTTCTTTCTAAAAAAATTATCAAAAAAAAAAAAAGAAAAAAGAAAAAAACCCACCTTCCCAAGTTATCTTTAAGAATTTAGATTCACCCGGTTTTTCAAATTCTAGTACCCCAAAATTAAATTTTGGTACATACCATGCATGTGCATAAATTGTTAATTTATTTTTATTTATAAAATAAAAGATTAGTTATATTTACCTACCCTATGAGAATGTGACATTCACCAACTCAATCATCTGTCATCTAAAAAATTATCAACAATTCTCTTATTGCTAAATTACAAAAACCACTCGTGTTAGAATTTTGGGTAGATTGCATGATTCTCTGCATAATATACTCATGACCTTAATGTTTTAATTTTTACAGATTATAGACGAACACAAAAACATTGAATTCCAGCAAACTCAAATAGTAGTTTATCAAAGATAATTTAATCTATACAAATTCAGGGACTAATTAACTAATTAAGAGTGAAAATATATTTGGAAGTTTAATTAATTTTTTTGATCATGCATCACATTTTGTCCAAAATGTAGCGCAATGAGAAGTCTGTGGAATTTAGAGAATTGTTTGTAATTTCAAAACCATATGGCGCGAGGTGACATGATAATTTAGTATCCTTGGAGAGGTGAATGTAATTGACCCTAAAATAAATTATCAATTAATTTTGTGAATGAATATATTTTAAAATTAATAACAGAAAAGTATTGTAAAGTTAATTTCATTTTATTTTTACTACTTCATCTTTGACTACATCATTAATCCTTTCCTCCTCGAAATTGTTCAGGAGTCTTCGTTGTTAATTTTTTAATATTATATCCATTTTATCAAGTATTTTCTTAATTATATATAAATGTATAAATAAAAAAACAAATTACTTGTTTCACTAGACTACCATATTGACCATTCTTTTTATTTGTTGAATTGAATAAGACATCCAGTTTTTTTCACACAACTTTTCAAATTCCAAATTTTTCTAAAAATCGAATAAAATAAAATAAAATATTTTTCCCTTTAAAATAACTAAATTGAAACATGTGCTCTATAAGTTTAGCACATTTACTAAATTTTCCTTATAGTTGGATTTTTTGACAGAAAATAACAATGTCAATAAAAAATAAATGTGCATATATATATAATGTTCATATTTTGTTCCTACCTCAATTGTTGCTATTTACTGAAATATCCTTAATTATTTTGAAATTTACATACGATGTAAATATAACATTAAATATAAAACAAAAAATATTGAATGACATACAATTCTAAAAATATAAATATTGAGATAAAAAAATTAGTCAATTTAAACCGGAAGAAGTCATTTGTAGTCTTTTCTTGACCTCACTCAAAAATATAGATTAAAAACATGCGAAAAAGAAAAAGAAAAAAAAAAAAAGAGATGCTTCCAGGATATAGTTGGATTTGATTTTACGTGTGAAAATAATTTAAAGTGTATTTTCTTCATTTGTGTTTATTTTTCTCTCATTTATCTATTTCTTTCTCAATTTGATCCAGCCATGACTTTTCTTCTCCAAAAGGAGTAGAAGAGAAAGGCAAACTATAATAAAATAAGGTAAAAAAGGAGTGAACGGTGGGAAAAAGCACAGGGGAATATGGCATTTAGAGAGAATGATGTGGGTCCGGATTTTTAAAACACTTGAAATCGTTGTTCAGTTTTGTAGCAATCGAATTGTCACCTCATTCAGGTCAATTTATCGATTTGAAACATCAATTTACAAAAATCGTTTTATATTAGAATACTAGTATATACATCCCGTGCATAGCACAGGTTAAACTAATTAGAATTAAAAACATAGTTATAAGATATTATAATTTATGTGAAAGTGAATTTAATGCATTAATCTTTAGTTAAATAACATAGTACAAAATAAAGAATTTTTTTGCCAAATCACATACACAAATATCAATAAAATACAAGGTGTACATGTAAATTAGAGGAACATATTAGTGTAAACATATCAAATAACAAAAGCATATATTAGTGTAACACCCGAAATTTTCTTGATAAAAATTTACAAGACGATTTTTATAAAACGTGCAACGATTTAATTTTAACATCACATATCACGTCCCAAACATTTTTCTCTCGATTGGGCCTCGTTTTCTATCCTAATTTCAACCTAAATGATGGCCCAAACACCCCTAATCTTTGGCCATGCATATATACACATATATATACTAATTCTTTAAAAGATAAGATATACACACATGTATACACTCAACTTTTCAGATTTTGGGGAAAAGAAAAGCATGGCTAACCATGCTTGTTTGGTGAAGAAGCCATGCCATTTGGTGAGAAATCCATGCCTAAGAGTGGTCAACCAACCTACTCCATCTCCTTCCTTCTCTATAAATAACATATGGACTCATAAGCCAACACTTTCACCTTGCAAAAATCTGAAAAAGATACAACCAAACATCATCTCCTCTCTTCTCTCCAATCGGCCAACACTATACACACCCCCACAATCTCAAGTTCAAGTTCAAAATTCTAAAGGAGATTAAAGGAAATCTTGGTAGAGCAACCTCTCCCATTGGGTAAGTAGCCTCGATCAAGTTTATATTACGTGGTAATGAAATACTAGAGCTTAACACATGTACTTATGGTGTGATTAAGCATTTGACTCGGTAGAGAAAACTCAACCCGGAGTTTCATTTTAATCCCACTTAGGACTAAGGTAAGACTTAT
>JACFYI010003771.1:154462-164643 GCA_014898755.1 Handroanthus guayacan
CCCTATAGTTCCCCGGCCTTCCAGCGCAATGGCTCGGTCAAGAGTTTACACGGCTCCTCATATGGCTCCATGGTCTCCGCCTCAAATTCGTTCAAGGGAAAGGTCAGGAAATTGTGCTCTATTTTCGAATCCCCGAAACACCCCTCAAGCACCCTAAATTCAGAATCCGTGCCATTGTCCTCGCCCACATCCACGAAAGCCAACAAATTGTTGACAGCATCGGATTCTTCAAATGTCATTCCCAAGAATGGTTCTTCTTTGGTTCCCGATTTTCCCTTCAGGTTGCCGGGCACCGAGGATAGAGTAGTAATTTACTTTACCAGCCTCCGAGGAATCCGAAGAACGTTCCAGGATTGCCACAGTGTACGAATGATTTTTCGAGGGTTCCGTGTAAATCTTGATGAGAGAGACATTTCCATGGATATTGGCTACAGGAAGGAATTGCAGAAAGTGCTAGGGGAAAATAATGCTAGCTTGCCGCAGGTTTTTGTTAAGGGAAAGTACATTGGGGGAGCTGATGTGGTAAAGCAATTGGTCGAGGTTGGTGAGCTGGCAAAGCTGCTCAAGGGGCTCCCTTTGCGGGGCCCAAAGCCTTGTGATGCTTGTGATGATGTGAGGTTTATTCCGTGCACAAATTGCAATGGGAGCCGCAAAGTGTTCGATGAGGATGAGGAGCAGCCCAAGAGGTGCCCCGACTGCAATGAGAATGGGCTTGTCCGCTGTCCCCTCTGCTGCTGTTGAGTGGTGAATGTGAGTGGAATTTTAATTAGTAGGAAGATGGTGTGTGATTGTGTATTGCTCTTGATAGTTGTTTGAATATTACGATCCAGGATAAATGTTTCTTTGCTGAGGGAATCAGCTGTGTACATAGTGCTTGTGTGCTAAGTTCAGGTGAATTTATTGTTCGTTCACCTTGGTTTGTATTTGGGTAGCCATTGTGTCGAGGTGTGCACTTATGGCTAATATGCTGCATGAGTTTTTGCGGCTTGTAATGATGTATAATGATATTACACGATATTGGTTAATAATGTTGACCTACTTGATTGATTGAATTATGTGATGATTGCTCAATGTGATCTTGTCAATCTACTACTCTTTATCTCTGCTGCCGACAGTGTTGGAGTTATTTTTTGTTGCAGGTTTTGTGTGACTCTGTGTCTCTGAGGTTTGAGCTTCTAAGCCTTTTCAATTTCATCTGGTCACCTAAGAGATGAATCATATTGCAGGGTTGAGCTTGTATCTGTTTGCTTAATGAGTTGATTCATGGAGCCCTGGTTATACTGCTACATATATTGTGCTGCATGTAGTGACATATAACTTAAGGTTAAGTTGATCATGAAAGTGGCGATCCAAATGCATTCTTGAATCCTTGTCCTAATCTGTACCATGTTGAGTTTCACATCGTTTATGTTTTTCTTCCCTTTCCATTGGTTGCTTCAATTCTTTTATACTCTTTCTTCCAAATAATTTATGCTTCACAGTTTTTTGACACAGACATAATCAATGTTATCATTTTAACTAAATAACTGAAGGTTACACGAGTGAGCTTATGAGCCTCGTATTATATGTTGCTCAACATGTGGAATAACCTTGCTCAACAAAATTCTACCCCCTAATAAAATCTGTCTGCAATTGCTATTACTAGTTAGTTGTTAATCTTATCAAAGCCTTATTGTTTTCCTTTATGCACCTGAGCCCTAAGTCGTGCAGAACTGTTGGGCCATCTTGACAGTCTTCCATGGATGAAGGGGTGAGTCTTTCCGTAGCTCTGCCATGTGCTTGTTAGTTTTTTGCAAACTGAACCAATTATACTCTGTTGTAACATTTCTCTTTCAGAACTGCATCCATGATGTTCATTTGAGAGGATGAATTCATTGTTTGCTTATTTCTAACTGGCTTTTGATTGTGTACTTTGAGATATTTTAAAATGAATCACTAATGGATAAGAGTTTTTGGCCTCTGTTCTTAATTGTATTATCTAGTGTGGTACTTACTGACAGGAGCTTGGCTAAATATGGGATGATTTCGCTCCAGGTTTAAGCTATTGCTATCTATTTTTTTCCTCAGTCTTCAAAGATAATCACAACCGTATAAATGAAAGATTGTACTTAGTCTAATTGCAATTTCTCGTGTATTTTATCATGAGGAGGGTTGGATACTGGATTGGGAGTTCGGCATCTTGATCTGTTTTCCCAAAGAAAACTTTTCAACATTTCAGTGGAACGCAAGGGTCCTGATTGCTTAAAGTGAGTCATGATCAATGTCCTTTCCCACCACCAGCACGAGTTCATAATTCGATGTAAGTTAGAGTTTCTCGTTTTGTCACTTGAAATGTGCAAAGCAGTATATTTGGTCAATACAGGAATTTAGTGGAAGTCTTGAATACAGATACATGTTACTGTTTTAAACATCTTATTTCATTATTTGGATCATAGCAATGCAATTCCTTAAGTACGTGCATGGTAATTCCTGTGATGCGGAAAGTATGATTCTATAACGATTAAAGTTGCATCAAGATATGGAGTTTCAGAATAGAGCTTGTTCTTGATTGCTGTTTGCTTTATGTCGACGTTGTGTGCTATACCGAAGCATGGTTTATTATTAATATTGTTGCTCTTGACAGTTAATCATCTCTAGTATTCAATACATATGGATACAGTTCTTACCTTGAGGCTCATTTGGAGTAGAAGGTTAAAGAAAGCAGTTTTTTTTGGCATATAGTACAAAATTATGTGCTGTGTGGGAAGTCTTGATTTAGTTTATTCATTTGCTTTCCATATCCCCATGTTACTTTGACCCCATTGTACGGAGCTACTGCCGCTCCAGACCCTTTCAGGAACATGATATGATTGTACTAATCTTGTAGTATCGATTAAATTACATTTTATCCCATGAAGAATGAAACGGGTAGAAAATTCCCTTGAAAAGACAACAAACACCATTTCTCTTTTTATTTTGAAAATGAACTTCACTATCTTTCTGTGGAGGGACTAAAATGCATCTTTTTTTTTTTTGAAAAACATAGGTTATTGTGGTGTCTATTATTTTTTCATAAAGAGTTTTCTGTCCTTTTCTTCTTTTTCTTTCTTTATTTCTTTTATTTATTTATTTATTTATATCTGGAGTGAAATGCAATTTACTCTTGTAGCATAATTTCTTAATTAAGTTTTTTTCCTTAATTAGTTTTCTATTCTATCTTGCCTGCTCTGATGTTATCTTCTGGTTTGCAAATAATGGAAGGTTATATTCTGACCTTGGCTCACTTTGCGCCATAGAGAATGGTTGGGCTTCTTATTGTCATTAACTAAAATATTTATTCCTCGTGCGGTTATTTATTTAAATGTCTTTTGTGCTCCAATGTTTAAATTCAGTGAGATTGAAAATATATATATATATATATATTATTCTCCATATTAATCACTATACATGAAAAGATACCAATTAGGTGGCCATTAAAAATTATTATTTACTTGTTGATGTTTGATTTTATTTTCAAATGGAAAGTCTGGACTCTTAAGATTGATTTTATCATTATAAAAAAATTTTTCCCTACTAACCGGATAAAAACGTAATTGACTTGAAAATCTTCAGTTAAAATTATCTTTTTCGAAAATATAACCAAATATTACTTTACTTTTCAAAATAGTTTCTACTTATCACCCAAAATAAAAAAAAATATCTATTACATTCACAGTTATTATTATTATTATTATTATTATTATTATTATTATTATTATTATATTATTATTATTATTATTTTTATTTTTATTTTTATAAAAAAAAATTTCCCTACTAACCGGATAAAAACGTAATTGACTTGAAAATCTTCAGTTAAAATTATCTTTTTCGAAAATATAACCAAATATTACTATACTTTTCAAAATAGTTTCTACTTATCACCCAAAATAAAAACAAATATCAGATTGCACTTTCAAAGTATCATTTTTCAAATACTACCACAAAGCACCACAGACGAAAACAAACATTGCCATCATATCTTTTAGTTCCTCTACTTATTATATGGGATTTTCCACGTTAGACTCATATCATCACCAAACATGCCTTTCAATCCAAGCTTTTTAGTACATTCTGGCTGATTCTTCTAAGATGGTCCTAAATGACTAAATCCTAAAATTAGTTAATTCCGTGTTATGTGGTCCTAAGATCACCACATTTCACCCTTTCCAAACCGGTAAGAATTGGCCATGAAAAAAAAAAAAAAAAAAACCCTTAAACTGGCTTGCATTGACGTATTAGAAAAGTATATTTCTATATTATCACGACTTTTATTTTTAGGGCTCTATGATGTCATTTATAATGCTAAATTTGGCCCTTGACATAATTAACACACTTATCCCATCATAATTCCATTTTTTATGCCTGATCGTAAATTTTTTTCAGTCTCATAAGCGCAGACTCTTTCAATATCTTTTTTAATACACATTTTTGCACTAAAACTTTCATCTTTTCATCTCTATATTTTCAACTTCTCTTTGTTTGAAAACAAAGAAAATATGCTAATAAAACTTATGACATGCGAACCGTATGCCAATATCGATAGTTTTAAAGAAGACAAATTTATTTTCGAACTCAACAACTTATATCTCATCTTTCAAATAATCTTTCTTATAATTATTTTTCAAAAAATAGTTATTAACTCGATCAAACTGCATAATTTCACTTATCCAAATATCCAAACACGTTTTTATCATTGTAACATATGAGAAAATCTTCTCCTTAAACTAGTTTCCCAAAATAACAATAGAAGAAGTGTACACAAGCCCTATTTTCAATGCTAGGATCTTTTATTTCAACAAATGTTCCATTTTATATTATATTTGGCCGATACATGTTAGTGTATTGTATGCACTATCTTAAACTTTTATTAGAAAATATTCAATACAGTTGTCAAACGTTCATATAATAAAATACTAACATTTACTGCACATTCGCTTTGTGTGCATAAAATAATTAATATAAATTTCATATATATCAAAATACAATGCATATTAAATACTGTCATTTTAAAATGAACACATTGAACTCTATAAAATTTGAAATGAGTATTATAAATCCTATCATTTCAAATTTCACAGGGTTTAATGTGCCCCATATCTAATATGTAAGTTCAAATGTTTACTGTTCTGATTTTAAAATAAAAAGGGTCAATGTACTATTTTAAAATGACATGATTTATGATGTTCCATAGAATTTAAAAGTGTGAATTATAAAATTATTAAGTCTATAGTGCTCATTTCGAATTTCATAGAGTAGTATAAAACACTTGTAAATTTTAGCAAATACGAATTGTATACAGCTTTTACGCAACTTTCTCAACAACCAAGAAATTCGTTTGAGAAACACGAGAACTAGTTAAAGTAACGAGCCTCCCGATGTCGGCGGCCTGTTTCTGTGCTCCCGTTCAAGAAAATCACAAACTAGAAGAAACTCAGAAATTGATGCATTGGCAATACAAACACCATTGGACATTTAAATTACAGCAAGTAACTTCTCATCGGCTACATTTACACATCACAAATACATTAGAAATCAGTGAAGCCAAAACACAGAACAATGTCACTACACCATTCTACCACTCTTCCTCATACTTCTCAACTGCATCACCAATCATCCACAAACTCAAGAATTCCTCTTAAACAAATTGCACAATAGGGACGACCAGAAACGAACCAGAATATCGAAGATAAGAGCACTCAATTTCTTTGGTTCCCTCTGCATTGCTCTTCGTTTGAGAAATCGGGAAGGTTCATAATCATGTCACTCGACATACCTTTTGCCGACTACTGTGTGAGAGGCACACATTCAAGTTCAATTTCTAATACTCCTCGTTCAACGTTCTGCAACTTAATAGAGATTTCTTGTTTCACTCTGCCATCTTCCAAGGTTATAACACCATCGCTTACAAGCATGTTCTCTTGGCTTGCTTTCCACTTTCCAAGCTGCGTCGACTCACTAATTGAGGATACTTCTGAAGCCTTTGCAGCGGAGAGAAGGGGTTGGATGTCAATCTCAGCGTCCCCCATGAAATCGTCCGTTGAGAATGTATCCTTGTCGTAAACAAGCTGCCAAAATGTTGTAAAGGGTCTTAATGGTTTTGGAAATGCTATGCTTGAAATGCCTTGCTCATGTATCACTTTTGTTAATGATATAAGTCGTGTGCTGTCACCGAGCATTAGACATATTTTGGCTCTTATTTTCGACACACTTATAGAACATCTTATTTCCAACTTCTCATCCACAAGTTTCTAGCATAAAATGATGAATTACGGTTCATTGTTGGAGATGATTAAACAATAAACACTGATGTCAAGATTCAAGATGATAAAAAAATTTAACCAATATTAGCCAAAGAAAATCACCAAGAAGTCGAAAAGGAACTAGTGAGAGTACCACTAAAGAAAGCAAGGTCATTCACTCATCCACATGTATTTACACCACTTTTAACATTTCCATAATGAGAAACGCTCTTATCTTCAACAAATTTTAATTTTAAAATCAGTGGGTTATTATAACTTGTTAACATTCAAATAGTGATAAATGTACTTTAACATATCATCTTGTGTAGACAAATTATAGTTTTACCTTTATCCTATGCAATTTTATTTCCACAAAAAGTTATCTATTCCAATCAAGATAGGAAAATTTGTGTATTTACATGCAACAAATGTACTTTTTGCTACTAGAAAATCCTATCATCAAATGTTTTAAGAGTGTGGACAAGAAGGTTCACTAATTTATTTTGGAGTTTTATGAACTATCTCTATTTTTGTCATTGCGTCCTATGAACAAAGAAACTTACCAACTTCAGAGGAGGTATATTTTCCGGGATTGACAACATAAGACTTTCGTTCCAAACTGGGTTGAGGTTATTCTTTATGACCCGCGTCTTTACTGACTGCAATAAAAATAGAAAAGTCTTTGTAGAATGGCAAATAAGCTATAAACTTTGCAAATAGACATCATGAAAGAGTCAGGTAGGAAAACGCTTTGCCATCGGAACAATGAGCATTCTTAGACACTGCCTACTAAAAACTCTTTTGTTACACATTTCTATGTAAACTATGCAATTTTTTGCACTTTGTCACCTTTGAACATTTCTGGCTGGATATTCCACTGTGATTCTTCCATGTGCAGGGCACAAAACAAATTTTGTTTTCGTTCAGTCATAGATAACCTCACATATTTTTGTCATTTAACACTCCACCTCATATTAAAAATCAAATGCAATTATGAGCACGTCATTCTTGCCTCATTTACTCGTCTTTTCCCTCGTTAAAAGACGGAATGCCAAAGTAATGCGTGAGTAGATGAAGATACCCTCAAAATCAGTCACGTGTTCGATGCATGAAAATATCACTGTAGAACATTCCAGGTACATGGAAGAATCACAATGGAACTTCCTGCCGGAAATGTTCAAATATAGTAAAGTGTAAAAATCGTTATCGTTTAGATGGCAACATGAACAATAATATATATATATATGTATATATAAAAGAAAAGAAAAAGTTTGACGGGTAATTAATAAAAACGTCCATAATTTGGACAGAAAGCATTTTTTCCCCAACGAGAAAATAGAAGAGATTTACTTGATTTCCGAGTGAGAGGATGACATAGGGGTCACTAGTGACCATATCTCGGACAGCTAGGTTGGTGCCTCTTACTATATTAACTTTAATCAATCCTACAAATTCAACCATACCTGCCTACAACACAACACCGAGAATGGTAAGAATTATGCATCCAAACGAATCCAAAAATTACCAAAAAGATGAGACATTCTTAAATTACCATAAAGGACTATTAACATTGAGACATCCTTACAATCTTAAAGAACTATTACCATTGAGTTACTTTTTTTCGTCTTGTGTTCTGATCTTCTCCAACTATTACGAAATGCATGCCCTAGACCATGGATACGGTGACCCGTTGTTTGTTTTTCATAATGTTTCTTCTCAGGATGCAAAACAGAATGAGAGCTTGGTGAAGTGCACTGGGAGGATGACGGAGATGGAAGTGGACAAGACAAGTGTAAATCGCAGTTCATAAACTGGTGCAGCTCGTATTTTCTCCTAAGCATCCAAAATTTGATCTCTGGTTCAGAAATACATATAGCAATCAAGAAAACATTAGGGAAGTAGTGATGTTTTACTACCTTATAAAATCTGCACGCTCCTCTGTAGAAGCATCCTGTTTCGGTTTTCTATAATTATCAGGAAGGCAAGCTTCGTACTTCGAGTTCACAACCGTATTACCACCCATTTCCATCAAAGCATCGACTTGCTCGTGGGTCCATTCATCAAGCTTCACCGATAAGACCTATTGTGTAAACATAAGACAGATTTTAAATCATCGAAAATAGATGTGCATCACATAGAAGTCAGCAAACTGACTAACATCATCAACTTCCGTGATTTCAAAACAAGTACAACAATCTTGTACAATTGAGATTCACTCTTCTTTGCTACATCAATAAACTCTTAAAAAAGTTCTTTGTGTGTTTTAGGCTATGAGCAAATATAATTCAAGAAAAAACAACAAAAATTGATAAAACGGTTGGGCATAAATTAATAAGTTAATGCGTTTCACACCTTTGATATATGCACTCCGAGGCTTCTATGTACTCCAGAGCATTTTATACAAATGAAAGCTCCAATGTTCAAAGAACTGGTCACCAATGATTGAAATGAAAGTTACCATGTCCCATTGAGAACAATGATCACAGTAATGAAGAAAGTCTTCACATGCCACAAATACTATAGAAAAGGGATAATTACCTTAACCCCCCTGGAGGATTGGCCTAATTACAGAACACCTCCTGTGATTGGGGGTCTATTCGTAATGTTTCAGTTAATTTCTTGGACTTTAAGAGAGTTTTATTGTAATATGCATTTGGGCATTATTGTAATTTTTCAAACACAGGGGGTGCTTTTATAATTAGGCTAAAGCTCGGGGTTGTTGAGGTAATTGTCCCTACGTAAGCTCAAGGAATTAAATAAGGCAGTAAGTCTGAGACTTACACCCATTTAGGATCCGGTGATCCACAATCTGCGCAAAATCTATTGCCAGCTTCAGATAACAGACTCTCCAGCCTCCTTTGTGCACCTCATTCGGAGAAAACAGAAGTAAAAGTAAAATATAGAAGTTGCATACTAACATATCATTGAATTTTCTCATAAATTTTTTGTACAATAAAGTAATAGAAGTTGCATAGTAAAATTTCGTTGAATTTCTCAAGGATTATTTTGACAAAAATTGATAGAACTTGCACGCTAATGTTCCGGTGAATTTCTCACAGATAATTTTGACACAAATGATATAGAACATATGTAGGCCCTACTATAAGAAGAGATTTGGGAGGTCTAATTCGATGTGGAATGATATGGAAGTAATATCCAGAACGGACGAATAAATTTGTTTCATGCACATTAAGCATCCTTTTGAAATTGCAAAAAAATACAGCAAAAATGCATACCTTGTCCAAAGTTTCATTCCTTAATGTGAAGTAAGAAAGCATGGACAGAGAAGGAAAAAATTTTTACGCTCACCTTAAATGCAGTTTTGAACAAAAGACAAGTTAATTATGATTCTTTCCTCATCAAATGAATGATCATATGGATATTAATTTTTCTGTGTGGTCTAAGGAACAAAAATGATCATGCGAATTCTCAATTTCCAATTCGTGTGACGGGAAAAACTCACAACTGCCATGAATTAAGGGACCTCAGAATCGTACAAGAAATCTAGAAAATATAAAATACTTACTGGAAGAAGAATCTTTGCATTCCCTTGAGCGATCACCGCAGTTTGAAGAGCTTTCCATTCGTAAGAGGTCATAAAGACAACACCCTGATTCAGTTGATGCATAACATCACTAAAAATCTCATTTTTGGTAATATTTAGCTCAAGTTCTATTAAAAAAACTCTGCCTCTAATAAACTAGTACAAATACAATCAATGAAACAAGAAGTCCACGTTAATGTTATAACAAGCAATACTTCAAACTTATAACCAGCTAGCCTATCTAATGCATGGTCAAAGACAGGTAGGAACAAGCTGATCTTTCCTAGTGGCCATGTTAAATTTCCAATAGTACACACATTAACACATACACTCCGTTCTAGCTACCATCCTAGTCCGAAGAATTCATTTTTTCCATTTTG
>JACFYI010003771.1:185690-207864 GCA_014898755.1 Handroanthus guayacan
TTTTTGCTATAAGCTCTTATATTTATTATTATTGCTTATCAAGCAACGATTTTCTGTTCAAGTACCTGGTTTCTTGAATTTGAAGAGGATTCCTTTACGTTCATATTCAACAAAGAATGCCCAAGAGATTTGCTTGTTGGATTTCTTGGGGCCTGTATTTGACTGTTGAACAGTTAACGCAACTTTCATTTATTTCAGAATGCTTTGTGTTTTAATACCATGCGGTGTTGCATGACGTTGATTTCAGAGTTAGCTGTTGGCAATGTCATACGTCGTGTTTTGTATATCATACATGAAGAAGATCAGTCTTTAACCACTGCTGCTGTCGGTGCGTTGTCTGGTGAAAGCGATGATGAAGATGATGCTGAGCAAGATGATCATCCAGTTCTATCAGCTAGTGCCGTAGCTGCCACTTCAAGAAATGCTCTGAGGCCACCTTCATTGCAGACTCTCCTTGAGGATATGCCTCATGCGGCCGCTGCTCCTCAGACATTTTCTTCTGTGGGTGATTCTGAAGGAAAGAGCAAATGTATTTTCTCCAGCTTATACTGCACATACTCCTCTTTAGTCAGTTGCAATATGTGCGACCAATGCGAAGTTTCGTGGACATGGGATTCTTCTATTAGCATTGTTTGCATATATATGTGCCAATGCTGGTCAAGCATTTTGAGTCATGCCTTAAATTGGTTTACAATGAAACTGTAGCATAGTTTATGCAATGTGTTCAATGCCATTTTATTCTGATATACCAATTGATCTCTTCCATTCAGCTGCTGATAAATATTCAATGACTCGGAAACTCAAGCACAATGTCATTGAGGCCATTAATGAACTCATTCAAGAAATTACCACTTGCCATGAACAAATTGCTGAACAAGCAGTGGAACGTATACATCAAAAGTATGTTCCTTACGACTTTTGGAAGGGTATCACATCTCTGTATAATTGGTTGTTTCTTTTATTTTTGATGAACCGACTATTATTTGTGATGCCTTTTGGGACCTTAGCTTGTATATGGGAACTAAGTCTAGTTAGGTGCAAAATTGATATTGGCATCCCAAGTGGTAGTTCTATGTGCCTTCCTGCAGAGGTACATGTTGATTCCACCAGTGCTTTGTTTAACAAGCAATGTTCCTCCTGCAGAATTAACAGTGGACTCTACTTCGACCTTTTATCCGGTTACCCACACATATAACTTGTTGGCTGCTTGCTTTTTGCTTCTTTTGTCTGTGGTGGGAAAAATGATTCTATTATGCTTTGCCGTCAAGGTCGACTTTACTAGAATTAGTTTAGACTAAGTGAAATAATAGATGTATGGTTCCATGTTGCAGACTCATGAGTTTAAGACCGGTGCATTTGAGTCAGTGAGTGGGCATTTATTTGACTCAAGAAGTAAATCTGGAAACAGAAGTATTAAATTCAAAACCAAAATCAAAGTATTTTAGAGTATAAATGTAAGCAATCAGATATCAGATAGTAATTGCTCAAGGTTTTCAAATTAAAAACCTATGGCGTCAAAGCTCTTGCATTTTCATACCAATTACTATCAAAATGTTTAACTTATAATGCAAAACTATCAATTTTAAATTTTGAGAATAAATATTTTAATATGAGAAGACAAGGGTATGAATGTTGCCATTTCATATCAATTACTGGCTATAAAACATTTGTTCTAGCGTTCATATCTTCATGTTTTTCCTTTCCCAATCCATACCAAACATGGATTGGGACCTTCAGGAGATGAAGTGCATCTGCAGTCATTTCCTTCCAATCAAAGTTGGCATGATAGTTCATAAGAGTCAAAGTGACCAGTTGTAAATGCATCCATAGTACAAGAACATGAAACCATTTCCTTTCTTTGTTCCCCTGCTATTTGACTTTCAGTTTGTGCGTTTCTGTGGTATGTACTAAACCCAGCCTAAAAATATCTTTTTGTTTCTACGTGTTTCAGCAAGGTGATCTTGACTTTAGGCCGTTCAAGGACAGTAATGGAGTTTCTATGTGCTGCAAAGGAGAAAAAGAGGTCATTCCGCGTGTTTGTTGCTGAGGGTGCTCCAAGGTTGAATGCTTGAATGATTTTCTGCATGATAGCAAGATTTTGGTCATAGATTATACAAGCAATGAAGTTTTTCTCCACTTGCTTCAATTTTCTTTTGTTTTGTTGGCAATATCAGATATCAGGGGCACGCTCTTGCTAGAGAACTGGCTGCAAAGGGGCACGCTCTTGTTAAGTTGCTTATTACATTGTCTTGATCCAAATTTATTTATCTAAAGGTTATAGTTGCTTATTACATGGGCCCTGTGGGGTTGAATATGGTGGCCCTATCAGCTCAAAGGCACGCCATCCCTGTCGTTGTTGCTGGGACTCACAAGGTATCTTTGTTGCAACGACTCTAATCTCAATTCTAATTCTTATGTTATGAGACATTGATTTCACAATTTGTGTTGTCTTTTGCCATGAGGGAATGTAGCTGTTTGATTAGTAATTTTTGCTACATATATGGGTCATTATTACAATACCGCGTGAGGAGCTCTGTATTGATTTCATTCCATAAAGATGTTGAGTTTCTGAACTAGTTATAGTATCTTATGGCTCCACAGCAACGTTATTACTTCCAAACATGCAATAACTTTCTTTTCAAATATCATACAGAACTGTAATTTTCATTTTACCAGGTTTTTATCAAGCTTGAGTGTTTATGTTCCAGATTGTGCTAGCTGTGAGTAACTTGGAATATACTATTCAGAAGATCGCAAGGATCACTTCTTCATGTTGAAAATGGAACTTGAACCTAACTCAATCCCAAAAGCTAGCTTGTGAGGTGAGGATTGCCTAGGACTAGGCTTGTCAATGGGAATACCCTACCCATACCTAAAGAGAAGGGTAGAGATCCATACCTGAACTCGTTCATTTTTTGTCATATCCATACCCTACCTTTACCCATTGAAAATATTCTAATGGGTATGGGTAGGGTCTAGACCCATAATTTACCCATGGATATTAGTAAAGTCTATACCCATACTCCAATATTACTCATATATTATAACATTTTTATTAATTATTAATTCTAAAATTATTGCTATTAAGATGAAATGTATATTAATGAATGTATATGTAAACTTAATGCATATAAACTTAAGAATATATATTTTAATTTTTGTGTGACAAATATACTAAATTTTTTTAGTTATGTATTTGCTTTATTTGAATATTTTTAGTTGTAGACTTGCATTAATTAATTATATATTTGCTTGATTTAAATATTTTCATATTAAATTAAAACATGTTTATTTTACATTTTTTTCACATAAAAGTAATAAATTTAAACAAGTGATTAATAGATTTCATGATATAGAAACAAATCAGCAGTAATAATTCCAGCAGAAGAGATAATTTCGAACAAAAAATTAATTTTATTGAAAATTCTTTAGAGGATGTGTCATATATGGTTGGAAAGCTCAATGAGTTTAGTTTCAAACAAAAAAATCGGTTCCCAAAAAGAAAGTCTCTAGAATAAGTTATGGCTTCCTTATTAAATGATGCCACTGAGGCAATTTAGTTAAAAATATGAATATTTGAAAAAACATGAATGATTAAAGATGTTTTCATATAGATCTGTCAAAAATATCAGAATATCCATTTGACCATCCGTATTTGTATTCAAAATTGGCCAATATTATCTGTATCAAAAAATAGTTGGATATAGTCGTATCTGTATTCATTGTCTAAAATTTTGGATATGGATGTAGTAGTATCCACATCTAAAAATTATCTGCATTTTCACATAACTTTAGATATAATTATTTATATAAATAATATAATGTATAGGTATTAAATTATACATAAAAACAAAATTTAAGAATTATACATTATATATTAAAATTTTAGATTATGCTAGAATATTTGAAATGATTTACTCATGAACTTTAATTTTTGGACATTAATATAATAAATTCAGCTATATGAAGTAACAAATTCAAATACAGGATGAAGATTAAGAATAATGAATATACCAATATTTCGATATTATATCTGCTTTCTAACTATTAAAACGAATATCGAATATTTGAATATCCGATCAATATTTGACAAATGCAAATACAAATATTTATTTTTAGCATTTGATAAAAATTTAATTCGATCCACATCCGAATAATGAGAACATCAGTATTTCAATATCTAAGTTGACAGACCTACTTTTATAAATCCAATGGATCTTGGGAAAAATAGGGTAGACTCATTAAGTATTAATATGATAGGGTAGACCCAATTGATAGACCCTATGGGTCTCAATATCCATTGGGTAGAGTAGAATATAGGGTTTTGTTATATGGGTATTTTAGGGTATGGGTATGGGTAGGGTATTACCCTGCCCATTTACAGGCCTATCCACGACCATATAAAGAGGCCAAGACCCTTATATTGTTTCGATGTGGGATTCTAACACTTCATAATAAGGATTTTATTTCCATTTCTCGGTGGTATATCGAGCAAAAAATAAATGCTTTAACTTGTTGAATAAGCAAAGATACTCGGCAATTGAGTTCATGTAGTTTGTTCATAAATGTTGGCTTACGGTGTTCAGTAACTCAATGGATTATATCCTCCAGATCTCTCGTAATTCTGCCAAACCGTTGCCATAAAAGCTACCTGCAGCCTTGATCCACAACCAAAGAAGGAAAAAGCCAGATCTTGCAAACAATGATAATAGACATAACGGAATTTTGAAACCTGAAGCTTTTCCATCAATCAACATGGACAGTGTTGAAGTAACTACAGTGATTATGTTTCAAAATTTCTAAACCAACTCATACACACACTTGATGCCAATACATTTGCTAATAATGTGCTTCATACTATCATTGGCTTTCTAGAGTCATGAAGAAAATAAGGATTGGCACTATCATCATTCAGTGCAGAGAGAGAAGATGGAAGAATCCATGGAGAACAATCAAGATAAACAGCAGCGAAACGATATCCAACTGATACCATATAATGACAATAGCCTGGGGCTATGTAAATATGCAAAGAGCCTTTATTGATTGAAAGGACATGAGAGTACGCAATTGAAAAAGATGATTTGCAACACAATGAGTTAAAGAAAAGAAAGTGAAAAGCGTAAAAAGGCAAAGAAAAAACTTTTGAGTGTTCTAAAGCTTGGAGACTGATTCAACTGACTTAATTTCACTTAGCTTAATAAATTGTTTGTTGAGATGCTAAAATTTTGGCCATCGGAGAGACAGCAAAACCCAAACCAACTTCTTATGAGCGATCAAGTGAAAGATTTCAAGATTTTGGTGGTTTTGTGAGAAAGCGAGGAATGGGTGAAAAAGAAAATAATATTTCGAGACTCGAAATTACAAAAAATCCTCCATCCCTTTTATTCTTTTATTTTTTATTTTTTCTTTTTCTTTTTGTTGATTTTCTTTTATTCTAATTGCCTCCTAATAAGCGTATGTGATCTTAATGGGAGTTTATTCCACATAAAATGTATGAGGATTTTTCATGTGGGATTTATACAGCGATTGGGTTCTCTCACCTTAGCAATTGCATTTTTAAGGTGTGATTCTTATAAGGATCATAACATGGATATATCTATTTATAATAATCTCTTTCCCAAAAGATGGACGGTGGAAATTGTGGGAGATTCACTTTAGAATTCTTCCAGGATGTCCAAAATGTATTCAACCTTTTTAAAGTAAATTTTTAAATTTTGAGATATAATTATTATTTACTTTACATGTCTGCAACATTTTAGAATTTTTTAGGATCTTCTTTTAGGTTTTATATTGGTTTAAAAAATTTTATAAAATCATTTAGAACCATTCTGAAACGTCTATAACCTTTAGAAATGTTAGAAAATTTATATAACTTTTTAGATCAATTTAAGAGTCTCATTCCTCTTGAATCTCTTGAAAAGTAAGGAAGATGTTCCCATTTTACTTCTAAGTTACGCGTTAAGCGAAAAGGGGTGAGCAAAATTATCTATTAACGGATAAAAATCAATTAAACGAAAAAATGAAAGTTGTAATACCCCGAAATTTTTCTAATAAAAATTTGAACATCCGTTTTTTGAATAGTACGTTGATTTTACTGTCGCGAAGATCATTCCATTATCTAAATTCATTTTTTGCATCCAAAAAATATCTTTGCATTTGAACATCGATTTCTTGTTAAAGTTCGGCCAACAAGCCCAAATTGAGCCTAAGACATGGCCCAAAACACCATCCCATTTCAGCCCACTTTTTTGACCCATTAATTAAATATTCCCAAAAAAAAAAGATAGAAAATCAGATTTGATTTTTTGAAGTGACAGCAGTCGATTTTAACCTTTGAATCAAGGGATTGGTTTACAATTGTTTAATAGAAAAATTTGAGACCAAGAGTTTTGTCTTCCTTTCACCATAAATAAGAGAGAAAGCTTGACTCCCAAATTCCTTGCCACTCCACCCCTTGCCAAGATTTCTTCTATCTCTTGTTACAAGATTTGCACTCCTCTCCTCATCATTTTCTCTCCACTCTCGGCAACCATTACTTGCACACACAAACGCTTGAAAAATTTTCTTAAATGCTAGAAGGAAGATTGAAGGGGAATTAGGTGGTATTTCTCTCCCAAGATTTGGTAAGATCAGTGTTATATGTTTAAGTATTTGAGATTAAGATTGAATGAGGTATAACATGTTGATTATCTTCCATTATAGGTGCTTGATATAAGCTTTGGAAGATTAACACATCTTGATAAGTTTAAGCTCAAACAAGTAAGACTTATGGAACCTCTTGTCTCCTTCACATACTTATATGTTTTTCTTCATGTTTTGTTTGTCTTCCGTTGTTGAGCTTATAATGTTCATGAACATGATGGCTTATTTATTGATATGAGCTTTGTCTTGCTATTATCATTGTTTCTTGTTGATCTAAGCTCAATGCCCTTAAAATGATAATCCAAAGCCCATTGAACATCTTGATATCATCACCTATGCTTCGAAATGGAAATGAACCTTGGATCACGGATTAAGAGGAGGATTTGATAACCTAAAATTGAATGAAAATGAAAGATATGAACAAAACGTAACTTTTCGACTCTATTTCGATTCGTCAAAAAATCTTAAACCAAATTTTAAAATAATGAGTTATAAATACAGATGGACATAAGAGAACCTCAAAATGTGGTTTTGGATCAAAAATTTCAAAAAGAGAAAAGAAATCGCTATTTTGTGCTGAAGCGCACAAAACGTGTGCTCAGACGCAAAACGTCCAAAAGCCAAAAATTTATTTTTTGCTAAAGCGCACAAAGCGTGCACTAAGGCACAAAATGTCCAAAAGCAAAAAAAAAAAAAATCTATTTTTCGCTAAAGCGTGCAAAGTGTGCGCTCAGGCACAAAATGTCCAGTAGCAAAAAATCTATTTCTGTGCTGAAGCATTCCAAGAGTGCGCTCAAGCGCTTATTCCAGTGAGCCTAAACAAGTTTCCGACTTCATTTTCATTAAACCGAATCCATATTCAATCTTTCTAAAATGTATTTAAGATTTTGAAATGATGAATCCTCTAGTCCATAGTCAAAATTATAAATCCGATTTGTTAAGTTGAATTGATTGATTGTTCGAATTCCTGCTCGAAATGGCTATATGTCCGATATGTTGATATGTTTGAAATGCTTTGATATGTTCATTATGTTCTGATATGTTCTGTTCATTTTCAAGCCTATATGTTTGTATATATGTTGGATAGACCAGATGGGCCTTGGAGGTAGGGTCCTGAAGGATTATGTCCGAGACTTGTGGTCGACCGTATTGCGGCAGCTGTGTCTCATATACGTATGACTCTTCTTAAGCGTTTGCTTGGAGTTGTAAGTTTATGACTCTCCTTGAGCATTTGCTCGAAGTTGTAAGTTTATGACTCTCCTTGAGTGTTTGCTCGGAGTTGTATGTTATGACTCTCCTTGAACGTCTGCTCGGAGCTGTAAGTAGAGTGATAATGGTAACAGACCCATCAAATGTTGTTTCTGCCATATGAATTTATTAACATGAATGTGATATAAGTTTGGCTGTTATTAGTTTCTGTCCATTCTGTTTGTCCTGATATGTATCTGAAATCACATTCATGTTCCTGATCTTGATATACTTATTGTTGAACTCTTGTACTCCATGTGTCTATAGTTTGAATCTCGTTCTTCATAAACCTATCATTGAATCCTGTATTCCATGCCTCATGCCATAAGTTTTACTGGGTCAGTGGACTCATGATTCCATGAATTATATATAGGTGTTCAGCTTGATTGGACCGTGGGATTGGACAACTCCAGTTAGTATGTTAGATTGCTTGACTATGTAAATATGAAGCTTTTGTTTGGTTTGACCGTTTAGAACGTTTGAACTTAGTAGATCGTTTGGATCCTTTTGATTTGTAAGAAATTATGTTTAGGCCGACAATGTATTTTGAAAGATTTTAATGCCCTGTAATCATACTTCTGTTGGGATCTTTGTATGAATGTGTTTGGATTTTATATTTTTTTGAGTTTTAGTTTGTTTCTGATCGTGAGTAGCATTCTAGATCTTGGGGCAGAATGCCCTCGGGATTCGGGGTGTTACAGATGGTATCAAAGCTTTAAGTTTCTTTTGGTAAGAACCTGAGCTACGCTGGAATTAGATCGTTGGGATAAGAACTGCTTTGGACTTATGTCATAGGATTGGACTTACTTAAGTTATGATCATTTGGTATAATGGGTGATGCTTAAATGTATCGGATTGCAATTGGGAGGTCTACCAATTCGTGAACCGTTATATTTTTACATTAATCATTTTGATCCTAGATTAATAAGAACGGTAAGAATAGCTCTTTGAGTTATCTAGGATTTAGGAAGCCCCGATATTAGATAGGTCCGTTATTATCATTACGATTTTTCTAGACATTACGTTCTCGAGCTATGACACGGGTGGTGCGAGATGGACGAGGAACCAATGAGAGAGAAGGAGACTTCTGAAAAAGAAATTGGAGCTGAAAGAATATTTGAAAGGATATGCAAGCACACGAGGCCCCGACTCAAAGGCAAGATGACCTCCCGTATGAGTATGAGACTCCACTATCTCTTATGCTAGCACGAACACCAAACGAGAACTTGGCTAGGATCGGGAATCAATTGGCGATTTCGGACAATTACGACGTTGAAGGACTTGAGAACCTCGAAAATAAAGAGAATGATATAGGTAATAATGGTACTGTTGGCGATATTGTTGGTAATGGCGGCAATGGAGTTAGTGATAATGGTAAAGGAAATGGAAAAAGAGATAATGAAGAATCAGGAAATGATTTTGAAGAGAATTTTAACCATGGTTTGAATGATTAAGAAAGCAAACGGATGATAAGTACCTACGTAACCAATTATAGCTTGATAAGCTTTGGACTTCAGTAATGCCATCTTCTTTGCTTTCGTAAACGACCCAATAACCATACACTTTGACTTTGTAAATGCATGCTTCCAACACAATGAGATGATGGATTCTTATAAGTGCCTTTTGACTTGAATCTTGAGCTATGCCATTATGTGCTCCAACCATCCCTATGTTCTCGTTATGCATGCAAGAAAACAATGAATTTCTGATATGGATTTCATATTGATATGGCATCGAGTGGAAACAATATGCAAAATGAGCCTACAAGAAGAAGGTTAAGGCCTAGGCGGGTGCCAATTGAGGAATTTTAGGCACCCGACACATATAATAGTATGGATGATACGATATCCCGACGAAAAGCACGCAACCCATTACCCCCTGCATGTCAGGAATGTCGACGATGAACATATCCTAAGAATGAGCCGGTGGCCGATCAACTTCTCACACTCTTACGGCAAGTGTTGAATCAAGGCCAACAACAAGGTAACCAAGGGTGTATATAGAAAAATGAATCATATGATAAGATGCTGACTCGATTTCTAAGACTGAATCCACCCAGATTCGATGGTGAACCTAATGACCACAAGGTGGAATATTGGTTAGATGAGGTAGAAACATCTTTTAAAGTACTGAACTATACTGACGCCCAAAAGGTAAAATATGCTGCATATCTATTCGAGAGCGCTGCTTGTAAATGGTGGTCTGTTGTAGTAAGGGATTTAAGAGAGAAGAAATTCATAAGACTGATCCAGGGGTCGATGACAGTGGTGAAGTATAAGATTGAATTTAATCGACTTATACAGTATGCCCCTCACATACTGCAGACGCGGAAAAACGCCAAAAGAAATTCATTGAGGGCCTCAAGCTCGATTTAAGGAAAGCTTTGGTCATAAGTCGGCCTTATAATTACGATAGCGCTGTGAAATTGGCGATGGAGCTCGAAGTGGAGTTCCAAGAAATTCAAAAAGTCGATGACGAGAAAAAAAAAAGTGATTGGGTCAACCTGACTAAAACAAAGAGGAAAAAGGTTTCATTGGCAAGAAACCTAAAAATAAAATGGAGAAACTGCCAGCTGATAAGGGTAAAGTTCTAATGATCACTGAAAAAGGAAATTGTGGATTCTGTGGGGGTACTACACATACTGAAAATAAGTGTTGGAGAAAGTTAAGAAAGTGTTTCGGCTGCAGAAGTGACCAATACTTCCTCAAGGATTGCTCACGAAATCGTCAAGATGTGAGCGCCGGGGCACAGAATCAGCCACGACAGAGTACAGTTGGACGTCCTCCAGTTAAGGCTTAAGCTTATACCTTAATCGGAAAGGAAAGAACAGATCGCACTCACAACTGATGAAGGTAAGGCATTAATTCAGAATTTATGTACAAGACTTTAATTGATTCCAGTGCCTCACGTCACTTATCCCGATTGATTGCACTAAGAGTTTTGACCCATTCTTCGAAAGTATTGTGATCTCTTATAAGATTCGCCCACCTATAGAAGGATGCTTTTAGACTTCTATTGGAAATACATGTTGCCCTGTGAACATAGAAGATTATGTCCATGTCTCAAATTTTTAAGTCCGAAAATTTGGGAACCATATGATCTTCTAAAATAGTTCCTTTGAGAAAATAAGAAGATAGCAAATGGTGACTTAAGAACGTAAGTATGGTATGAAAAGATATTCCCAATTATTCGAGTAGAAAAATAAATTTGGGGACCAAATTCTTTTAAGGGGGAGAGAATGTAATACTCCAAAATTTTCCTAATAAAAATTTGAACATCCGTTTTTTGAATAGTACATCGATTTTACTGTTGCAAAGATCATTCCATTATCTAAATTCATTTCTTGCATCCAAAAAATATCTTCGCATTTGAACATCGATTTCTTGTTAAAGTTCGGTTCAATAAGCCTAAATTAAGCCCAATACATGGCCCAAAACACCATCCCATTTCAGCCCACTTCTTTGACCCATTAATTAAATATTCAAAAAAAAAAAAGATAGAAAATCAGATTTGATTTTCTGGAGTGATGGCAGTTGATTTTAACCCTTGAATCAAGGATTGGTCTACAATTGTTTAATAGGAAAATTTGAGGCCAAGAGTTTGGTCTTCCTTTCACCATAAATAAGGGAGAAAGCTTGACTCCCAAATTCCTTGCCACTCCACCCCTTGCCAAGATTTCTTCTATCTCTTGCTACAAGATTTTTACTCCTCTCCTCATCATTTTCTCTCCACTTCGGTAGCCATTACTTGCACACACAAGCACTTGAAAATTTTTATTAAATGCTAGAAGGAAGATTAAAGGGGAATTAGGTAGTGTTTCTCTCCCAAGATTTGGTAAGATTAGTGTTATATGTTCAAGTATTTGAGATTAAAATTGAATGAGGTATAACATGTTGATTATCTTCCATTATAGGTGCTTGATGTAAGCTTTGGAAGATTAACACATCTTGATAAGTTTAAGCTCAAACAAGTAAGACTTATGGAACCTCTTGCCTCCTTCACATACCTATATGTTTTTCTTCATGTTTTGTTTGTCTTCCGTTGTTGAGCTTATAATGTTCATGATCATGATGGCTTATTTATTGATATGAGCTTTGTCTTGCTATTATCATTGTTTTTTGTTGATCTAAGCTCAATGCCCTTGAAATGATAATCCAATGCCTATTGAACATCTTGATATCATCACCTATGCTTCGGAATGGAAATGAACCTTGGATCACATACTAAGAGGAGGATTTGATAATCTAAATCGAATGAAAATGAAAGATATGAACAAAACGTAACTTTTCAACTCTATCTCAACTCATCGAAAAATCTTAAACCAAATTTTAAAATGATGAGTTATAAATGTTTATGGACATAAGAGAACCTCAAAATTTCAAAGAGAGAAAAAAAAATCGCTACTTTGTGCTGAAGCGCGCAAAACGTGCGCTCAGGCGCAAAATGTCCAGAAGCCAAAAATTTATTTTTTGCTAAAGCGCGCAAAGCGTGCGCTCAAACACAAAATGTCCAGTAGCCAAAAATCTATTTCTGCGCTGAAGCGTTCCAAGAGTGCGCCCAAGCGCTTACTCTAGTGAGCCTAAACAAGTTTCCGACTTCATTTTCATTAAACCGAGTCCATATTCAATCTTTCTAAAATGTATTTAAGATTTTGAAATTGATGAATCCTCTAGTCCATAGTCAAAATTCCAAATCCGATTCGTTAGGTTGAATTGATTGATCGTTCAAATTCCTGCCCGAAATGGCTATATGTTTTATATGTTCTGATACGTTCGAAATGCTTTGATATGTTTGTTATGTTCCGATACGTTTTGTTCATTTCCAAGCCTATATGTTTATATATATATTGGATAGACCGGATGGGCCCTGGAGGTAGGGTTCTGAAGGATTACATCCGAGACTCGTGGTCGACCGTGCTGCGGTGGTTGTATCTCATATACGTATGACTTTCCTTGAACGTTTGCTCAGAGCTGTATGTTTATAACTCTCCTTCAGCATTTACTCGGAGCTGTAAGTTTATGACTCTCTTTGAGCGTCTGCTTGAAGCTGTATATTATGACTCTCCTTGTGCGTCTGTTCGGAGCTATAAGTCGAGTGATAAGGGTGACAGACCCACCAAACGTTGTTACTGCCATATGAATTTATTGACATGAATGTGATATAAGTTTGGCTGTTATCAGTTTCTGTCCATTCTATTTGTCCTGATATGTATCTGAAATCACATTCATATTCCTGATCTTGATATGTTTATTGTTGAACTCTTGTACACCATGTGTTATAGTTTGAATCTTGTTCTTCATAAACCTATCATTGAATCATGTATTTCATACCCCATGCCATAAGTTTTACTGAGTCAATGGACTCATGATTCCATGAATTATATATCGGTGTTCAGCTTGATTAGACTGTGGGATTGGACAGCTCCAATTAGTATGTTAGATTGTTTCAATATGTAAATAGGAGGTTTTTGTTTGGCTTGACCGTTTAAAACGTTTGAACTTAGTTGATCATTTGGATCCTTTTGATTTATAAGAAATTATGTTTAGACCGACAATATATTTTAAAAGATTTTAATGGCCTGTAATCATACTTTTATTGGGATCTTAATATGAATGTAGTTTGAATTTTCTGTTTTTTTGAGTTTTAGTTTGTTTCTGATCGCGAGTAGCGTTCTAGATCTTGGAGCGGAATGCCCTCGGGATCCGGGGCATGACAAAAGTGCAAGGGCCAAAAACGAAAACCTACCACGCCAAACGCCACCATGCTTAACTTCAACTTTCAGATATATTTCAGATCAGAAAGATAAAGTTGATTTTCTTCAAATATATTTCTTCAGATATATTTTGGCTAATTTGTGTGACTATGCTATGCTGATTTACTTTGAGAACAATTTGATTTTTGATTGTTGAATTTAGTCATTTAGTTGTGAAAACATCAATTAAGTTATTATCGAACAATGTAATTTATAATGTAATATTTATGTATATAATATGTGATAAAGTTGAGATTGACTTACAACTGGTATAACTACAATTTGGTTAATTGGTAAATTAACCGAATCGAACCGAATATTTTTGGTTAATTCAGTCGGTTAACTGAAAATTTTCGTTTGATAAACGATTAAGATTTTTTCAAAAATTTCGGTAAGTTAATCTAAAATTTCAGTCAATTAATTTACCAAACCAACCGTTGCTCACCCCTAAAGCGAAAATCATGCACCATTCGAATTAAATACACACACACACATATATATATAGAATGATAGACAAAAATTGTTTGATAATGTGTAAATTGTCACTAGTTTTATATAAAAAGTGACAAAAATTTATATTCTATCGATAAAATAATTTTAACAAATTTAATAGTGATAAAAATGTGTTTATGTTGTCACTATTAATAATTAGTGACACGTGTATAGTAACTATCTAATGATAATGGAAATCTTATCGCCAAATTGTAGTAACCAACATTCGAAATTGGAACTTGCATCAAATCGAAAAAACTACTGGTTCACGATTCATCGGTCAACTGTTAGTCGGATTGTAATTGAACTGTAATGTAATAATTATGTAGTATATATTGTATAAACTATAAAAATGTCAAAAAATAGACTATAAAGAACCAAAGCTAATAATATCAATAATTATATTATAAAAGATATTCAAAGATAAGCATAAAACACAAAGAGTCTAAAAGGTAATTGTTCCAACTTCGTTTTTACAACCTCACATCATTATATTATTATTAAAATGTGAATATATAAAGTCTAAAGTCTAATGTTTAACATAACATTGTATTAAATAATTTCAAAGATTTTTCAATTTTTTGGCTTTTTCTTAAAGAAAGTACCAGAAAACCTTCGCCCCATTTAAACCATGTTTGGTTTACTGTTTTGAGTGACTTTCGTAAATTTATTAAGAAAGTACCAAAATCGAACTGGACATTTGGATGGTTGATGGTTTAACCAGTTTAAATGCCGGTTCCAGTTTTTTAATTAGTGCCAGTAACAATTTTTATTGTCACTAAATTGTTACCATACACATGTAATTAATTGTCTACAATGACGAGTCTAAATATTATTTTTTTATCACTGTTAAATTATATAGTGACAATATAAAAATTATTGTTCTCTAAAAGATATTATTCGTGACAAAATAAAAGTTATCTTATTTTTGTCAGAAGAAAGCTATTGTTATTGTTATGCACCAACTATTATTAGTTGCAATCTTTATAATGGCATACGATTTTTGTTACTCATATTAGATGTTTTATAATGCCGTAATAAAAATAAAATTAGGAATAATGACACTTTACCTCCTGAACTGTAGACCTTTTTATATTTCAGTCATTGGACTATTTTTCACCTAAAACAATCATACCAAATTCCAAAATATTTGCATGTTGCCAACTAGCTTTCGATGGAATAAAAGAATATTTCATTCATAATACATCATGTAACGCGCACAACTATTTTAAGTGAGGACATAATATTTACATTTCGTCCCCTGAACTACGCGTTTTTTCTCTTTTCCCCTGAACTATGTGTTGTGAATTGAATATTCCATAATATTCCATCGAAAATTAGTCTTGGGGGCAATATGCAAATATTTTGAAAGTTGGTATACTTGTTTAAGATGAAAAATAATTTTATGGGTGAAATCTATAAGACCCATAGTTCAAGGGATAAAGTGTAATTATCCCATAAAATTATATTAAAGTTTAGAGTCACGCATGGATTGTTACATTCGGCTGACGTTGGACAATGTTAATTATAACGTAATAATCTATCCTTGTCCGCTCACCCAATTGAGGGGGGTATAAAATAAGGAAAATTAGGGTCCCAACAGCCTGATCCAATATAAAAAGTTGATCTTTTGCTTAATTATTAGAATTATTTGTGTGCCTCTTCTTGAGTTATTATTATATCGAATTAGATCTCCTGTGCCAAAATAATATTTCAATTTTTATTTAAGCCGTTAAATAGATACTCTAGTTACATGTGACACAGATGTGCAAGTGGTGAAAAACTAATCAATACTTTCTTCCCTTTTTTCTTTTTTTGTCCTTTTCCTTTTTCTGTATAGGAAAAACTAATTGATATTTATTACTTTAAAAACTTTGGAATATATATATATATATACATATTTTAGTTTCTTTGTTGCAGATGTAGCATGACATATATAGACGTGGGATATTGCTTTTTGTATTCTAGAATCTAATATCTACACTGCAAATTTATATTAATATTTAACAATTGATCGTTTTCTTTTTATTTTTTTTGTTTGCTACATATTAATTTGAACGAAATACTCTAAATGCAACATATGTGTTTTAGAGAAAAGGATGTTTAAATAGGTAGGATTCAAGCCTAGATCGTCGACCTGCTAAATCATCTCTCTTACCATCTGAGGAGGTAACTGATCCATATGTTTTCTTCTTCTTTAGAAATACATAAATTCATATCCGTACTTTCTTTATCTTTATTCCCTTTTTCGCTATTTCCACGTTATAACGGTGTAAAATAGTAAAATATAAAAGATTCTGAGAGCTATTTTGTATTGAAAGAGATAGTAGAACTTAAATAGTAGGACAAAGCACTGGTTAATCATTGAACTTTTTAAAATAAATTTGGAGTGCAAATATCTTATATGCTGAAGTGGAAATGTTCTCCTAACTATGACTAGTAGACATAATTTACATCTTCTTCACTCAAATTCATCTGTGAAATATGCTGAATTGGGAAATGTCCCTCCAAACTATGACTATTACATAATTTACATCTTTTTCTCTCAAATCCATCAGTGAAAAGAAAAAAAAAAAAAAAAAAGACTTTGCTTTGGTCACTTTTCCTCATATATACTTTGTTACACATTTCATGTTATGATTAAAGTGCATTTTGAGCTACTTAATGGTGACAGAAACTATGAGCATTTTCTGTACAATAATTTTGGAGCTTTTGCGTGGAATATATGCAGGAAAAATAGGGAAAAAAAAAAAGAACAAAAAGACTTATTCTATTATTATTTTTAAACAGATTAGGACCCCTGATTTAAAGTGCTTTGTTTTCAGCATAATAACTTTTGAAGCAATTAACTGTGAGACATGTGAGCTGATACTATTCTTTAGAGTTGAAACCAATTCACTTTAATAAAACAAAAATGACATAATTTTTGGAAGCACTTCGGATCACGTAGATCTCATGTGGGGTTCTGCATGATTCATATAGTTTTAAGTGTGTTTGGAAACTTTTAAAATTCAATTTTGATAACCGGACTTAAGATTCCAATATATTTGTACGTATTTAGATCCTATTTCAACATGATTAAAAATTAGGGGTACAAATGAGTCGGCTGGCTTATGAGCATCACGTGTCAAGCTTTGAACTCTTTCGGGCTCAAGTTAAGTTAGTCCAAATTGAAATTTTACTTAAAGTCATTTTTGAGCTATCTGTATTGGAATTAGAGATTATGCATATCATTTAATAATTTTTTGTGATATTGATAGAATATATTACTAAATACTAATATATAATATAAATTTCTTATACTACAATATTGATTTTAAATTTTGGACGCATTAAGTTATATATGTCACGTTATTAGATAGAAAATTTAGAGCTGGCTGCGAACTAAAAATAGTAAAGATTTCATCTAAAAATCCGACTTGTTGAATTGAATTGATTATGTGCTTTATTGCACTGGATTCGAGCTTAAAATATTAAGCTCATCTAATATGTATCTGCCAAATTTGTATTAATTTGAACTTTTTTCTTTTCAAATTTGATTTATCTGGAGCCGATTCTAATTGTCCCATAAAAAAACCAGCCATATTTTTACCCATATGGGTTGGGCAACTTCTTGGGAAACCAAAGTTGTCCTAAAATCCTTCCTTTTCCCTTACAAGATCTTAAAATCCTTTCTTATCCATGTCAAAATAATTTTCACTTCACATTCTCCTTTTCCTTTCTTTCTCGTGTAAGGAATGATTGGCTCTTTGGCTTAATCTCATGTACTATAACTACATTATTGTTTACCTTCTTTTTTTTTTTTTTGGTTCTCTTTTTTCAAAGAAAGAAGCTATATTATTTTCATTATTATATGCTGAAATAAATGGCCCAAAAAAATATCAGAAATGATTGGGTGGCCCATTAATTATAAAAAACCAAAAGTTGTAATAATAAAGTTTAGAAAAGTGGGCGAAGTGCACGTGATTTCGGAGTCTTTATTACATGCCCGTGACCGACCGCATCCCGTGTTATACTTGCAAAAGACAAAAAATCCCTTCTCCTTCCGAACTGTCCAATAATTCCTCATCCTATAATTTATCCAAATTTTGTCTCCATAAAAGCATAACGAATCAAGGGTGGTCGCGAACCTTTAAGTTAAATTGAAATTGAATTTTATCTCGAGTTATCTGTATTTATACTCGTAGTTCGCAAGTTTGTATAGATTTATAATACTTTTAATTAATATGTATTGCTTAGATTAAAAAAATACCATATAATACGGTGACTATTTATAGTATATTATAAATTAATTTAAATAAATGATAATTAAATTATGTATAATATTTTATAAAATTAGAACTTTCTTTCGAGCTCTAATTTTAGCTCGAGCTTGCAAAATTCACAGCTCTTTTGAAGATTCGAACTTAATCAAGAAAAGTTGCTCCTAGTTTAGAAATTTTTACAAATTGAGCTCAAGCGCAATAAATTGGCTCTTTGAGCTCAAATTTGCCACAGCTCGAGCTCAAGAATTTCTCTCTTGCTAGGCTTGGCTTTGCTGTGCTCGGTTAGACTCCTAATTAGCATAATTACAGGGACAATCATCCCAAGATCCATTAAAGTTTGATTTAATTACTAAAACACTTGTCCAAGTTATAACTCCTAATATCTGTTACCGTTAGTTCAGCTGTTGATAATTTTAATAAAACATATGTAAAATTACCATTCGGCCCCATAAAAAACTTAGGCATGTTAAATTGACACAAGGTACACATATGATGTTTTAATTACCATGTTAGACTAACGTATTTGGCCTAATGGTAATAACGGTGATGTTATTAACACTATATTTTTAAAGATACCCTGTAATTCAACATCCCTTCGTAACATAAATAATATCAACACGTCGGTCATTTATTTAAATAATAGTGAGAATAGCATAACGTGGTCCACATGAGACTAAAATATGAGAAACTAGATCAAATCGTACAAAAAATACTCTGTCCTGTACCTTAAGCTTCTCATACTACAAACAAAATATGCATGCCAGGAGGGGGAGTGGAGGCTGCAGAGGTCATTTATCCTTTTCTTTTTAGTTTGGAATGTTCCAATTATTTCATGTTAGCCAAGATTGTATGCTGAGTCCATACAAAAACACTAACACTTGATGCATAGTTTCACTTTGTCACATGGTAATTTTTTTTTTCTTTTTCTTTTCTTGGCTTGCTTGGAGACGGATCAAATCCTAACCCATCTATAAGGGGAGGTTAGTACTACTTCACTTTAAAGGACTTCAACATTGTTACATGGTAGTTTATTAGTGTAAATCCTCCACAAATTTTTCATTCAAATCAATATTTTGGTCAAGTAAAATTTGTATTCACTATCATGAATATATAAGCTTTATATTTGTTGGTTGAAATTTCATCATCTTTCTAAGTATTCAAGCACCTTTTATTCCGTTCACACCAATAAGACTTGACTCACTCCAATTTCGATAAATAGCGTCTTAATGATTTTCCATCAAGTCAGTTTCAGGTATGCTATTTTAATACTATATTCTCTTATTAGATATATGAAATAGACAACTAATTCGAGTAAAAAGGGCACCCCTACCCCCGGCAACCCACCCACCCAAATAATTCTAACTTATTGGTGTTTTCATGGCTTGGATCCTTTTTTGCTTAATTAATGAGAGTGAAATATGCTCAACTTTGACTATTTATGCAAGAGGGTTTTTTTAATCAATGATTTTACCGTAAATTGTGTTGTCATGACCCAAGTGTTTTTTATCTTCAGCTATGCGAATCAAATCTATTCAACCTCGACTATTTCATTGGCTCAAGTAGTTTCAAAGTATCACTCTCGAACTCTCGACTTTACTAATTGTTCTGACCTAAGTCGATCTCAAAGAATCACTCTCGAACTCACATAACCTATATTTCCTTGTCATAAATAGGACGCAGATCCTTCACATGCATGCCAATCTTATAATGCAAAAACCAGCTGTTGCTTTCAATATCACTGTCAATCTTCACAAGCTGAATTTCCTTAGCTCCTCGGCTCCTTCACTCTATCTATAAATTTCCTCTTACCATAAGACAGCATCATTCTTATCCCTTACCAAAGTCTTTGGTAGACTAAACGTCAATGGAATTCTCATTCTTTCTTGCAACATTCCTCCTCATCTCCCTCTCCACAGCATCACATCTTTCTTTTGACCCATGTTCTTCTTCCAAATCCAACTCAGATCTATCTGTAATCCCCATTTATGGCAAATGCTCTCCCTTCAACTCACCAAAACCCTCCTCTTCATGGGCCAACACAATCCTCGACTTGGCCTCCAATGACCCTAAACGTGTATCGTACTTGTCAAGCCTCGTTGCCCAGAAGCCCACCTCAGTCCCAATTGCTCCAGGTCAAGTTATAAACATCGGTAACTATGTTGTCCGGGCCAAGATTGGGACTCCGGGTCAACTCATGTTCATGGTCTTGGACACTAGCAATGATGCTGCATGGATTCCATGCGCTGGTTGCACCAGTTGCTCATCCACCTTGTTTGCCCCCAATACGTCCTCCACTTACGGGTTATTGGAGTGCTCCGTACCCGAATGCACACAAGTAAGTGGACTGTCATGCCCAGCTGTTGGGTCAGGTTCTTGCCTCTTCAACCGATCCTATGGTGGTGACTCGTCGTTTTTGGCCACATTGTCGCGTGACACCCTCTCCCTAGGTAATGATGCCATTCCCAACTACGCTTTCGGATGCGTCAATGCCATATCTGGCAAATCACTCCCACCACAAGGGTTACTAGGTTTGGGTCGGGGCTCCATGTCATTGTTGTCACAATCTGGGTCACACTACTCGGGTGTATTTTCATATTGTTTACCCAGCTTCAAGTCATACTACTTCTCGGGCTCACTCAAACTCGGACCCTTGGGCCAACCCAAGAACATCAAAACCACTCCACTTCTGAAGAACCCGCACCGACCATCTCTATACTATGTTAACCTCACCGGTGTCAGCGTTGGCCGGGTTAATGTCCCCATTGCCCCAGAGCTACTAGCATTCGACCCCAACACGGGTTCGGGTACCATCATAGATTCGGGTACGGTCATAACCCGGTTTGTCCAACCCATTTATAATGGAATCCGTGATGAGTTCAAGAAACAAGTTACTGGACCATTTAGTTCATTGGGGGCTTTCGACACTTGCTTTGCTGCAACAAATGAACAAGTAGCACCAGCAATCACATTCCATTTTCAAGGATTGGATTTGAAGTTACCGACCGAGAACACCTTGATACACAGTAGCTCAGGTTCGTTGGCTTGTTTGGCGATGGCAGCTGCACCAAATAATGTGAACTCAGTGCTCAATGTTATAGCCAATTTGCAGCAACAGAATCTCAGGATCTTGTTCGACACCGTGAACTCTCGTCTGGGAATTGCTCGTGAACTCTGTAATTAGGACGTCTCCTCCTCCATTTGCCTCTTCGTTGGATGTTTACCATCTTCATTCATGTTGCCAATCCTTTTGTAATGCTCTTGCTTCTGCTGTATGATGAAAAGTCAATTAGTGCATCAGGATAAAAGTATGTATTCTTCTGTACTAGTTTGTCACTAGGGTAAGCATGTAGAAAAATGTAAGAAAACGAAACCCAACCTGTGTGAAATTATCAGCACTTTGTTCCATCTGGCATTGCAGCAAACATTGCAGGAGTTCGTCTATGACAGAGGCGATCAATGAATCCACAACAATTTAAAACGGGAGTTATATTTCACTTTCTGAAAAGCTAACTGTTTATTTCAATGAAAAACAGGAGATAATAAATATTGTAGGACGCAGGCAAATAAAGCCGATTCACGAGCTGAGGCCAGGCTTTACTTGAGCAGTCTAGATCTGAACTTTATGCTGCTTGCAAGTCTGTATATAACATTATAATTTCAAGACCAAAGCTCATATTGTTAGTAATGCAGAGCTCATTTTCGTACTTAATCAAGTTGATTTGACTCGAACTCGAGTTTTCTTCGAGCGAATTCGAGCTAAAAAATTAAGCTCGTC
>JACFYI010003771.1:207929-228300 GCA_014898755.1 Handroanthus guayacan
AAAGAGAAACAACACTCGGCTTGACTCTATTGCACCTTGACAAATACACTAATAAAGACGATGAGTGTATAATCATCTTTGCAAAACATAAGCATGAGCTAGTGCTCAAGTTAAAGAAACATAATTAACAAATGAACCAATTCCCCAAAGAGGCTAACATCAAATTGCATTCATCTGATATTTTACAGGCAGTTCAGTTAACATCAGAGACAATTAAACTAGACACACATCGTAACAGTGTCACTTTCACCAACTGGAAATTACTATACAACAACCAGTCCACTTCTGCATCTCAGAAGGAGAGAGGGGAAAATAAAAAATAGAAATGATGAAAAAGGAATAAAAGATTAACCTAATGCTTGGTCGAGGAGACAATTAAATGCTGTCAACTCTGTTCCACATTGAACCAGAAGAACAGGGAAGTGCGAGTATAAATGACTCGAACTTGCTGCAGTGAGAGAGTTCCACTTGTCAACACAGCCTTAGCGCCTCCTTCAATCCTTGTCCGCGTTACCGTAACACAATCGCCTATGTTCTTTTGTACAGGTAGAATTCCATTAGGAGAAGTTGCGGTAGTCACAATGGCATGCGAGAGATGGTCCAAAGGATTCGACTCGCATTGAAGAATACAGCCATCAATCGTAAGCCTCCCGCTCCTATGCAGCAGGCAGCAACCGAGCTCTGCCCTCACAGTCAAGTTAGCCAGTTTGCATGTTGACAAGAACTCCAGTGCACTGGTGAAACATAAGGAATGTAAATTTTTTATACTGATCTGGTCAAAGAGTTTGAGTAGAATTTTACTCACCCACTCGTAAGTGCTGGATGTTCATGAGATTTAACTAATACCCACGTTAAGAATATATGACTGGAGTATAGACAAAAAATTAGGACCTACTGATGAGAACACTTTTTTCTCCACAAAAGTCTTATTGGGTTGGGCAGTGACAAATCTCAAATGTTACCTCATACGATGCAAAGAAAGCTATGTTTTATAGTACTTTTATATTGCCACCAAAATGGAGAGAGAGCAAAAAAATATATATATATATATATATACACACACACACACACATATACCAATCATGGGTATGATTAGCAATCATGATAACTCTTGGGAAAAAGATACGAGTGGAAGTCATGAATTCCCGCTAACTGGGAAAACAGTAGATTTTACTAAACAACAAAGTGCTCTAGAACCAATTGAAAAATAAAGGCGGGACAGATTGAAATACTGCAAACCTCTCGGAACCACGTGAGCAAATAAGTGTTGTATCATCAGGAAGTTCACCTGCACCAATCTGAGAAAAAATAACATTAGGAAAAAAAGAAAGAAAAAAGGGTGGATATAAGCATATTTCCATATTACATGGTACAAGATGAAAAAAAAAAAAAAAAAAATGGATGATGGAAACAGAAGGCTAATGAAATGAGATGAGGAACACAAAACCTAAAAGTGTGAAACACTATAACAAAGCTACCACAAAAATACCTGGCAATCACAAACGAGCAGCAGTGCAAACTCAGTCAAGCAAGAATGAGAAGAATATAAAAAGGAGAAAAATAGTAAGGGAGCAATTCATTCAGCTTGAGTACGAGAAAATTACAAATTTCGTTATAGTTTTTTCTTAAAGCAGCCAATTTTAATGGAACAAAATGAGTATCATCACACCAACTATATTATATTCAAACAGAGTAATGTTTGATACCCCTTAAGAAACATAGAATATTGCAATCAGTATTAGAAAAGAGAAACTACCGTCACCACATAAAAATATTAAAGTGATTTTCACTGATCACAAATTCCATCATTTTATGCTGATATGCAACTAAAATACTTTAGTCAACATCAGCAGCTTAGCTAGACCAAAACATGGAGGTGAAAGCAACAAGAAGGTCTATGCACATCAGCTGCTTTGAGCTCAACATGGAAAGGAGATCTACAGGACTGCACTCTCCTTTCTCAAGTACACAAAATCATGGACAAAATAAGAGGAAGATTTTAAATTAACCACTGATTTGAAGGAAGAAACCCTACCAGGCAAAGAGGCTTTTTAATCTGAATATTGGATGTGCGGTGAATTCCTCCTGCTGCAATCAATATGGTGTCCCCAGGCCTGTAGTGCAGTGATCATGATAGTTCACTTCTCATGATATGTTTTTAACCAGAACTGAAGAGAAATACAGTAGCTTCACAAACCTTGCAGCATGGACAGCTGTCTCAATGTTAGGGAAAACTCCGGGTTGAGATAAATCTTTTACAGACCGATCTACTCTCAGCCAAAGGCGAGGATGACATGCCAGGAAACGCCATCTGCGGCAAACGAGGGCGGTGTTATGCCGATCTGCAAACTCAACAGGGATCGTGACGGAATACTACACACAAAATTGAAAATGTTTGTGCATGTAAGATGGTAGATACATTATCCCAAGCCATTGCATATAATGGATGAACCTCACTTCCACTTGAAAATTGCCTAATTACCCATCAGGGGTCATGAGTTTTCCACATTAGTATTAAGAAACGATTTAAGACTGCCCATTCGTTAACTGAGGTTATCATGACAGAGAAACAGAACAGGCATGGATTTAACAAAAGAAAAACTAGAACTTGGGAAATTTATTAATCAAATCAGAGAACAATGGCCAAGTTTTACCTCAGAAGATACTTCCACTAAAAGCTTCAAGAGTAAGATATGAACAATTCATATAAATTGGGTCTTTCAGATTCAAATACACCAAAAAATCTTACACATAAACAACTAGGTTATGAGAAGAACAAGAAATTTATTAACGCCTATAAATTACACGAAGAGCTTGACCTTAATTCCAGAAATGTGAATAAAATATCACTTTTTCCCATCATTTGACCAAACTAAATTTCAAATTTCACAGATGTAACTAAAAATAGAAACAACATATGCACTACAAACTACTTCCAGCAGAATTTCCCTTTATATCTTAAAAAAAAAAAAAGCACAAATTTCAGCATATAGCTTTAAGAAAACTGAACTAAAAACCCAATATTCAGCTAAAACAAGCAGTAATACCACAGGAACAGAGAAAAAAAATCATGTATAAGAATCCGCTACCTGGAATAGGGGAGAGGAAGCTGAAAATGAGCATAAGACACCCATCATCAAGATTATTTATATGAGAATCGCAAGAATTCTTTGAGTGCCTTCCTAATTGCCTCAATTTAGTCCTCTCCCACTCCATCCCAATTCAGATTCTACCCTAGAACACAGAGATTTTTAGGAACGCAGTCAGTGGATTCTATTGCTCTTTCTTCAGTTGAATCGAATCAGTCCACTCGCCATATAGAACGAGATAAATGTCTTATCTATGTCCTGACGCTTTGGAAGGTAGAAACCGACCTAAGCTTAGGCCCATTTTTACATCTATTTGGGCTTCAGCCCATCCGTATCTTAGCAGGCCTGAATTTATGTATGTTGATGTATGTAGGCCATAAAGCGGTTAAATCTGGATTAAATTAGTGTTATTCTGAACGGACCTAAGTATGCTTTCTGAATATATATATATATATATTCGAGTCTGATGGATATTCAAAATTCGATAAAAAATCTGACCCGACTAAATATTTTTTCCTCCTTTTTTTTATTTTAATATTCATATTATATATAATTTTCATAAAATAATTTACACAAGATTTGAATTTTTACTATGCTGGCCAAAAATTAAAAAGTTTTTACTTCAAAAGTTTACTTAAATATATACCATTATATATTAGTACACTTGACATTCTTTTGTTCTTTTTATTTAATATCACCATTTTTATTTTTGCACTTTCTAAGGCTAAAATTCAATGTCAATAATAAAGCATAGATATCAGACCAACATCATGCGTAACCATTTCATTAAAAAGTTGCTATTAATATCATATAAGATTATTGATATAATAAAAAATATTATCAAATTTTGGATTCACATCTTAAACGTATCAAATTATTTAATTTCATATTCGACTCATTTACTTCAAATTATGAATATTTGTAATCTGAGGTATATCTTTCTGATTACTTAATTGCCTTTCAATAGAGTGAACACAATCGCACAGCAAGAAGGATGAAGGGCTCCCCACCTTTCTAATCCAAGACAAGATTGCTCAATCTCAAAACCGATACAATATTTGAGTGAGGGATTGCTGCTTAATAGTGATATTAGCAAGTAAATTGGAATTTAGAGGGCGTTTGGCTAAGTTCATTTAAAATATCTTATAAAATATTTTTAGAACTTATGAGATGTTAGATCTTATTTTAAAAATAAATTATTAAAGTGTTTAAATAAAATATAACATTTTAGTTTATAAGATGTTAGTAATGACAATTTTGTAATTAAAATAGTTAAAAATAAAACATTTTAAAATAAGTTAGTATCTTCTTACTTTTCTAAAAAGAACTTATAAGCTCTCAACATCTTATTTTGCGAGCGGTTTTGGTTTTTTTGAGAAATTTTACCAAATACATTTTAACATTTTATAAGCTCTTAAACATCTTATAAGATGTTTTTAAGAGCTTATAAGCTCACCCAAACACCCTCTTAGCATGTCAAACATACACTAAGCTGAGATTAACCCCCAATCATTACAATTTATAAAATCGAATCAGACCCTAATCACATCAGTCGATAGCAAAGCATATCAAACTAGAATTGCAAACCGAAACAAACCAGACATAAGGGTTGAACAAGAAGAAAAACAACCCTGAAGTATTTTAGTAGCTTCAGATGTGCGAGCCTTCCAAGACAACATACAAACTTCAAGATTCAAAAGACACACACGGAACAACAACAATAACAACAACAACATGGCTCTATACGAACACTTTGGACATGCCCGCAGAATTTCTTGGCCTAAAATGTACATATTCCTTTGAGCTTTAAGCTTTACTAAACGAGGCTATTCAGCAACAGGATCCAGTTGACTGACAATGAAAGGTAAGTTTGTCGTTACAAGAGTATCCATATAAACATACAATTCGCATTAAAGTTAAACACGTTGAGGTTTGGCCTAATTACAACAACATTTCTTGCAGTTTGGAAAATTACAATACCACTCCCGTGATGAAAAACTTAACGAAGTGCTCATTGTTGTCTGAAAATTACAATAACACCCTGTCGTGGTTTGGAAAATTACATTAATACATTCCCTACACCCGCTGTGTCATTTTTGCTTCCAAATTATAGTTATACTGAACTAACTGCATGAAGCGTGATTGTAACTTTTCAAATTAGATGAAATGTTATTGTAATTAAGTCATATCTCATGGTAGGTTAAGGTAATAATCTGTAAACAGAAGAGATAAAGGAAGGAATTACCCCGATAAAGATTTGTGGGCTTCATTTGGATGCTTCAATCTTTGTCATTCCCTCGTCTGCAGCTTCATTGTTAGATGCATTCTCCAAAGCATCTAAGCAGGGACTTCCTTTCAACCGATCGCCTTCGGAATATAATCCAGGAGCTTTCGATCCCTGTGGGGACATCGTCTGAGTATGCTCAAAACTATCAGGAAAGAAATCTTGTACTAAGCTTTTCAATGAGTCTACGTCCCTTTCGTATGAGATGTTTGCAGATATAGGCGATTCGGGCATTTCAGCAGGTTTTCCAGAGAACTCCAGAGGCCGATAGAAAAGCAAATGTGCTACAGTACGATCTATTGGATTCGTCTCTGTCTCCATATCAGGCATTCTAGTAAAGCTGTTAAAAGCAACGAAGAAATGATAAACATCAGGTCCTAAACCAAACTATTCTTATATCTGCTGAGTTTAAGATGTAAGAAGAGTACCATGTAAACTTCAAAGATTATTCAGAAATACTGGACATGGGAAATCCAGAAAATAGGAAATGCTAGCAGGAAATACGCAATTATCATCATGCTAAACAGTATTGCTGTAACATCAGACAATTTCAAAAACACGACAAACTAGTCACATAAGAGAGGGAACAAAATGTAGCTATGTCCTATATCGCAATCACAGTTCCACTATCCTTTACTTGATCCAGCTACGTTGATGATACGTTCCATGCTTTGTAAAGGATCTTATCCAGTAAGAATAAGTGACAAGTTCTGATATGAGTGCTGTAGATAGTTCACTAACCTCTCATGACTACGAAGATCATTGTTCCCAAAAACTTCGTCTCTGCTGCTTGTATTAGTGCTGCATGTATCATTATTATACTGCCTCTGCATAGAACCTTTGGCCAGTCGAAACAAGCTATCTCGGATACAAAGCCGTATTTGGAGCTCTATCTGCACAAAAAACCAACATTGGCTGTGAGTTGTTCTAACTTATCGGAGAAATGATGAGTATAATATTCTATTTTACACTAGGTTACTAACTTTAGCAATGGTATCTTTAAGCTGATACAGTACTGCTTCCTCCACTGAGCAACTATCAAAGAACATGTTTATTGTATTGGAGTCATCACAATCAACGGGTGACTTCGTGCTAAGATTATTATCAACTTCTACAGTCCCTCCTTCCATGGTCGAATGTTTGGCAACTGCCAGCTGATTACTAAAATGTTGATGCTGTTTCTGAATTGCAAGTCTTGCTCTCATCTGCTGCCGCATCCTTAGCTTTTCGATTTTTTCCTCAGGTGTCATTTTTAAAGAATTTACTTTACCCAGAGGAACTTCATAACCAGAGGACACTAATTCAGGATTGCGATACATAGGAGATGTCAAAAGTGGACCAGAAAAATGATTTTCTTGCAAAGATGCCGATGGTGGACAGGGGTTGATGAATGATCGTGTATGATGGGTATTAACTTGTTGGCATGGGTTTCCAGATAAAGACCATGTACTGCATAAGTCGTGTAGCTGTCTGAGTTCACTGCTTTTGTCTGACTTCTGACCCTTTAGCAAAATCTTGTTCTTGTTACTCTGAACACATGAAAACAACTAGAGCAACACTTTGTTGTTCAAACTAAAAAATCGGACAACGTAAATAGAAAAGCAAAATCAACAGTAAAACATAGGTAAGATGTTTTGGTACCGCATAGAGGATAGAAAGCAGTTGATTGGCATATTCTCACAAAGTTTCTTATCTATGAATCAATTTGCACTGGATTTTCTGAATTTCTCAGATTTTGATGCTTCTATGATTGTCATATTAGTCATGTTTTTTAGCAAATATGCTCACGTTCTTTCTTAAATAGAAGATCCATGGCAATTTTAATTGATGTTGTAAATGAAACAACATAATCAAATAAAAAACATTCAACCTAATAAACCACATCCAATGGAAAGTACTAAATAAATCCTCAGCACCTATATGTTAAAATATCAGAGAAGAAACACACACAAATATATAAAGGTTTCATGAATGGATTTGCACAATATGAGCAACATTTTACATGCATCGTTCGATCTTACATTTTAGAAAATTGTAATAAAGTTTTCACCTGCTCCTCGTCTCTCCAACAGGTGACAAAAGAAGATTCACCATATAATTTGCCAGTTGATTTCTGTTTTCATACACTGGAGATGTTCCAGGCAGAAGCTAATCGTTTAGAATAGACATTATATAGTTACTAAGAGTACTGATGCTTATAAAGCATAGCATATTCTCTAGAAACATACAACCGTTCTTAGGCAAAGGAAAATGCATTTATTTAATTTCAACTAAAAATATTATTTTCTCTGGAAATATATAGTTACTAAGAGTACTGATAGCATATTCTCTGGAAACATACAACCGCTTTTAGGCAAAGGAAAATGCATTTATTTAATTTCAACTAAAAATATTATTTTCCGTGATCCAAATTCAGCAACAACAGAATGTCTGGGATAATCGTAAAACTTTATGTTGTTTAGGAAAATATAGACATCATTCTCCCTCAAACAACTAAATGCCAGTTTTTTTCTACTTTTCGTTCCAATTCCAGTATCATCATTTTCTTCCTCTAAATGCTAAAATTACTTGAAAGATGAAAATATCAACGGCGACAGAGATATTTTGGAAAACTTTTCAGTACAATTCATATAACTTTTTCTTCTTGTATGCTAAAACAACAAAAAGGTGAAGATTATTAAGCATGCCGTAATGGTTTACTCAGATCTGAGATAATCTTTTTCATCTATCGAGTAATTAAAAAATGTATTTTGTTGAAAGCTCCTAGTTATGGAACTAGTTTTCAATGCAAACTAAAGGTCCATTCAGAAGGAAAAAATTACCTCGTCTGGAAATTCATTAACGGTTGCAGCAGTTCCCTCGTCAAGTTGCTTGTGGCATGCTTGGATCTTTCCAGCCGTCGCAAAAGTCTGAGGAAAGTGAGCAAAAGACTAATAATGTAATGATAACTGACGTACCAATAAGCATATATGCTGTGGAGACACTTGAACCAAGCAAAGCAAACAAGAAAAACAAAACTACTAAACAATATGATAGACTGAGTCCTTTATACCTTTTCTTTAACAAATAGTTTACTTTTACCTCCATAATGTTCATTAGTATCTATGCTTGCCTGTACATCAGCTGATGTGATCTCGTTGGGTTTTTCATATCCAGAAATAAGGGACTGGCCAGGATCTAGCGTGTACCGAGCTTCAAACTCCGCTTTATGTAATGAAGTCCTTAGTGGTCTGATTGCCAAATCAGAAGAATCACCAGGCAAGAGAGTGGGACCCTTTGGGCTGCTCGTTACATCTTTGGAGGACGACCATAGTTCGTCGGCATCACTGACACTCGTATCTCCAAACATCGAGTAATTGTTGCTGCAAAATATCACTTGTGAGGATACTAAGTCAGACGGGTATTGTCAGGAAAAACTGTAATGTGTGATACTAAATGTTAACGAAGCGGGCAACCAGCAGAACTTGAATAGAGCTGAAAAATAAGGCTGAAGGAATTGGTCCTTATATAAACATAGGAAAAAAATAAGGATTTTTGAATTACCTAAATATCCTATCCAAATCATCAAAACTTCCAATATTTGCCCAGTCATAGTCAACAAAATCACTGTTTTCTGCATCCTCTGATGGATTTTGAAATAGTTCAGTATCTTTATCAAGTTGAATTGCCTCAGCTGCTGAAAGATATTCAGATCAAAACATGCAAAGTTTTTGGTAAAAAACATAGAAAATAGCTGAAGCCAAATAAAATAGATGCACCACTTCTTAAGGAGCCATTTTTTGAACTCGTAGTTGAATTTTTTAACACAGCAGTTCCTGTAGAATTTGGATCAGCTTTTGCAGCACTGGATAAGGAAGGATTGAGTTCATCGGGCCATGAATCGGGGCCTAATCCCGTTGCATGTTCACCATAGTCATACTTGGAATTGCTATCAAGTTCAACTCCATGTTCAGATTTAGTAGAAGGTTTCTTCTGTCCAACAGGGCTAACATTTGCTGTATCCTGATTTCTTTCCTTCTTAGTGGGATCTCCAAATAAACTGGGAAGTTTATCCTCTATTTGATCTTGATATGGACCAATGCAACCATCATTTTCCCCAGCCTCATCCCATATAATATTTGTTAACTGATATGTAACACAGCAAAGAGAATCTTATGAACTTGAGTATCTGAGGTACAAGTAGATACAAACTTGGATAAACTTTTTAACACTGAGAAGGAAAGGGGAACAAAATGTAGAAAGACAACTGCATGGAGAAGAAGAAATGCTGACATATCTGAAATATATGTATCTAAAAAATAATATATTATATTATTTATAATACATAAATATAAAACTTAATTATGCACTACATATTTAAAATAATTTTTAAATTATAATGCATTTATCTAGTTTCACTTATACATTAAGTATTAAATAATACAAAATAATTTACAAGTTACTAACTATAATTCATAAAAAATAGTAGCATTATAGGCTTTGAGACACATTAAAAAAATATGAATTGAAATTATTTTACAAATATATTAATTGAATAAATGTAAAATTATTCAAATTCCAATAGAATTTTATACTATAAAGAGATTATTAACACAGATACAGGATATTTAAATAGTTGAATAATAACCGATGGATACGGACGCTGGCATTCATTTTCAATATCCGATAAAATTCAGATACGAACACTCCTATCAGGATAATAATCTGATACGATACGGATAGGCTAATATCCCCACCTGAATTTCCGAATTTACAGGCCTAAAGTGTACCATAAATAAGCACCTAGTATGTCTGTGCGCTAATTGCATATTTACAGTCAATTACTTTTAACACACATTAATTAGTTGATAGTAGTCTGGGACTTTTCAGTGATATGCGCTTGTAATATGGGGTCAACTAAAGGCTTTTCTTGTATTTAGGTTACTGTATACATTTCGTAACAAGGTCTGTTCTATAAAAACAGGGTGTATCACTCAGCGATAGGACATTTTATTAGTCCGATTCACTGCTTTTGCCTAAGTTAGGAAACTGGCAGTGTGTTTATCGGTTAACTTATTAATAGTAAATTTTTCTTGTCTTAATGGCATCAGTGGATTTCATGAGACCGAGATTAGAAGAATATTAGAGTGCAAATGTTTATGGAAAACTGCATTTTCCTTTAGTTGTAAAATAGTTAGCCTTATTTTTTTTCTCTCATTCATTAGTGTTTATCTTGATTCGGTAAATCACATACGCTAATTTGTGAAACTCCTAAGGTATCCTAAGTTTTCGGACTGTGAGGTTAGTGTTTGTTTTCTAAATATAATTTTAGCATGTCTTTCCTATACAAATAAAGAGTATAAATCCTTCGCAATTAAACATCAATACATGGTAGTGGCAAAAAAATTTACCAACTCCAATTCCGACAAACCAATCTTTCTTTCTACAAAAGAAGTGAACCAACTTCATGAACACAAATTACAAAAACAACCCACAAATCTTGTTAGAATCCGACATGATGCCAACTGCATATCTATATATTCCAAGGACCTCACAACTGAAGGATATGTTCCATTAGAGGGAAAATTGAGTAGCGTGTTAAGATCTTGGTCCTTGTGTTTGAAATTAAGGAATATGATACAAGGTTGAGAGATTGTTCTCGTAATTTATTGTGCCTTATTGATTTTATACTTATGTGCTGCATTTAGTTTTTTTATTCTCTCAAACTCTACAAAATCTAAGTACTATAAGGTGGAATGGGCGAAGACTAACTAGCTGTTGGGGCCACTAGGCCGTACAGTGGACATTAGGTAAAAAATTTGTCTAAATACAAAAACCCTGTAAATGTGTGGATAGCAGTCTCTTTGTATAGTTTTGGACAATCCTAACCCCTTTTCGGGTAGTATTAGGCCTAAGGTCCATTTTCAATATGGTAACACAGCTAGGGCAAAAGCCATAACTGATGTCAGGCTACCTGACCACCCGTTTCATGTTACTCCACTCTCCAAATGTCAAACGCTCGACAATCTTTAAACTGTATGGATATGGTTTCTTCATACGATCTTCAAGAATCCTAACCCTGGAGCTAACTTTTGAAATGAGTTAGGCCCAACCTCCATTTTTATAAATCTCCTTGATTTATACTTACTACTTTCCTAAATGAAAAATAAACCCTAGGATCAAAGATAATTTTGTCAAACCCTTTTCTTTTCATTTCCTAGGTAGCCCAACGAGAAGAGCACGAAGAAATATTAAAATTATATAAAAAAGCAAAAAACAGAACAAAAGACCACACACCTCTTCGTCGTTCCAATCAAACATAGCTAAAAAACCAAGAAAAAATCACAACTCCAAATCCAAACTGCGGCTTCAATATATACTGCTTCAAATGTAACCCGAACATCGCCGACTTCTCAGATTTCTTCAAGAAACAAGCCTTCGGACAAGAAAACCAAGAAATTGCACAGACTTCTACTAACCCTGATTGTAATAAACAGACATGTGAAAACGAGCAAAGAAAAGACGTTTGGTGGAAAGTGGGGTGGAGGCAGCCCATTAAGAATTTAAGACTTGAAGGTGGAATTTTGTGACTCGTGTTGGCACAGCGTGTCTGAATTTGTGGCTAGGAGTATCGGATCTTTTGCTGCCCTCTCATTGGCCATTATATTGGAATGCATATCAAATTACGGGATTGTCCTTTTGGGGAAAAAGAATATATGTGGTTTGATTTAGAACTATTTTTCCTTTTTTTGGTTTTTTTTTTTGGGTTTTTTATTTTAAAATGGAAATGTTGACCACCTTTGAAGTTTTAAAGCTTCAAATTTTGTAAAATCTGCAACTCAACCATCCATATTGCTAATCAAAACCGTGGTAACAAAAATAGGATTTGTGTTGCCCAATTTATTCTTTGCTTTATTTGAAAAGAATGATGCATCTTGTTATTTCTAGGTCTGTGAAAAATATTCGAATATTCATTCGATCGTCCGTATTCGTGCTTTCCTACCAAAAAGCTAACTCAACAAAATTCGGGTTTTTTCTAGACTATACCTAGACCTTTGGGATTTTGTTGGGGTTCGTACATGCATTGATCCAGTTGAAGAAAACCTACTTCAGAGCGACTACTCCGATATCACACACCTCAATGCTTCTTGTCTTGCGTGCCTGCCTGCTTGAAGATAGGGATGCTTATGTCTTTTTTCTGCTTCTTTTCAAGATTTACGAATATTATTTGTATTTGAAAGTATTCGAATATATCCGTAGCTATATTTATTGTTAAAAATTTCGAATGCGGATATACCAATATCCAAATCTAAAATATTCGCTTTCGAAAAGTAAGCGCAGTTGCATATAATTTTCTATATAAGTATTTATATAAATAATATAATGCATAAGTACTAAATAAGATATAAAAAATTAAAATTTTACACTATATATTAAAAATTTAGGATATGTTACAATATTGGAAGTAATTGTACTAATGAGTTTTAATTTTTTGTCATTAATATAGCAAATTCGGAGATCTGAAGTAACAAATTTTAATGCCGGTTGAAGAATACGAATAATAGATACAGTAATATCTCGATATTGTATATGTATCATAACTATTAAAACATATTTTAAATTCGAATATTTGGCCGGTATCCGATAGATACAGATAAAAATATTCATTTTTTCAATATCAGGTAAAATTTAGATCCAAATATTTGAATTCGAATAATAACCAAATAAGGGTGCAATTATATCCGAATCTATAGACTTAGTTATATCATATTTGGTACACAAATATATGTTATGGGCTAGTTAATTAATTAGCATACTGAATTGATATATGAAAGTAATGTTTTATGATCACAACAAGAATACAATGTTTTTAGTGAAGTTTGATCTGAGAGAAAAAACAAGCAAATCAAGTGACCTTTTCATCATTTTGACAATTTTTATCGACTTTACTTATTCAACAAGATCGAATTTTCAATTCGGCACTTCAAAACTTAAATCTCTTAATTTTGCTCTCTCAATTTAATTGTTACTCTTTGTTAAAACATGGGAATTGAAAATTCAGTGTTGACATCATCCTTTGGGTAAAGTGACATTACATTTTCTTTTTCATAGGGGAGGTGCATGGTTGAATTCCACTGATAGCATATCGGTCTTTATCTACTGTATAGTAGTATTTATTCACCGCATGGTAGTTTATAAAATTTATCTTGTGTTTTATTCTTATATTTGATCTATAAAATATATTCATGTAATGATATTGATGTAATAATTAAATGAAATCACTTTTCTCATTAAAAAAAAAAAATCACTGTCACTTTTTTTTGAGAGGAAAATGATTATATTCTATTATACATCTATATCATTATATTAATACATATTGAAAATCTAATATATGAACTATATACTATTCAAATTCTTTAAACTATCATTCAATAGACCATTATTATCATATAATAGATAAATACCATCACGTTACCAGTGGAATTTGAACCTGCACTTTTTCTATAGAAAGAGGAAGACGGTGCCGCTTCGTCTAAAATATAGTCTCAATTCTAATTGAAATTCACTGTCACTTTAATTAACGTTAACTTACCTCAATTTTTATGGGGTCAAAAATAAAAAAGAACTGAAGGGTATAAGAGGAATTTACATAATAATTAGTTTATTTATATTATGAGTTGCAAATTAATGTAGTTGAGCACGTTGTTATTGCAAGATGTGAGCTGATGGTTTGTAATAATTTGGGGGTCGCTTTCATGGGCCCGATTGAGCTGGTTTGTCTGTAATGTAAAGTCGAAAGAGTGGGATAAGGTTATTAATCTGTGATGACTCTGAGTGGGTCCATATATTGAAATTCAAGGTGCTGCTCTTTTGCTTTTTATTCCCTTTTTTTTTTCTTTTTCCTTTTTTGCCCCAAGCGGAATTAGTCCATATTGAGGTTTAAACAAGATTATATAATTCTGAGCCAGGTCCCTTGTTAGAATTAAATTTAAATTTTTAAAGTTTCTAGAAATCACTCCTCCGGCTCCACTATTTTTCTCCATCACTATAATTTTTCGTACACATTTTTACACCAAAATAGTCACATTTTTTCATCTTCATTGTAATTAAGAATGCATGTGGTACGATTTTAACAGTTCTTAAAGAAATCTTATACCCACAACTAAGTCCCATTCTTGGGACTTTTCGATACTAATGCCATTACTTTTCGGCATTACATAGTTTTAGCACAGTTTAGTATGATTTTATGGCATTTATATTAATTTATTTGGAACTTTTTTTTGTCATACTATATATTTTAAGTAATTATATTGGGATTTCAAAGAAAATTTGAAAATTATATTATATATACATATATAAGAGTATCAAAAGTTTTAAAATTCAGTAAAGGCACATAGAAAAGACAATAAACTTACAATGCCCAACAAAAAATATAAAAACAGGATGAAAATCTTAAGAAAAACAAAAAGAAGAAAGAAAGAACAAAGAAAGAAAAGAGAGCGGTGGGAAACTTGAAAAGAGGCTAGGGATAAAATTGAAATTTGAATAGAAAAATTAGAACTCTTCTTTCTATCTTTAAACCTCTTATTTTTCTCTTTAAGATGAGTCTATAAAGCTCAAACTATGACTCATAGATTGTAAAAAGTTTATGCAATAAATTAAAAGAAAACTAAAGATGTTTCATAGTGCGTGTATATAGATAGCTATGATATATATAATGACAGTTTGATATAGTATTTTTTTGATATTATATTTTTTAGACCTATACCATACCAAATATTCGTTGTGGTTTTTATGAATATCAAAACATTTAACTCTTCATAAAATAACTATAATCTGATACGATTTCAGTATGATAAGATTCAATATGGTTTGATTCTAAAAACCATTAAGTCCCTAGTTATAATCATATTCACTCAATTTTAAAATTTAAAAAAATGCTCAAATAACAGATTATATTAAATAATATTCTACATAACACTAAAACTGTGTGTCACATTTGTTAGTCTTCCAAAAAATAACTCAAAAACACTTCACCTTTTCAAGTTAAAGTCAACATTATCTCTCTCAAAAATAACTCAAAAATACGAATTTTTGTGCAAATTAAAAAACTAACGTGTGACTCCCCCCTAACTGAAGAACATTTTGTCTTTGGCAGCAAAAGAAAAATTAATTTTTAGAGCATGAAATGGAAAAGTTTCATTTTAACTTAAATACACTAGCATAGCATGGAAACAAAATAAATAGGTTATGAGAGGGCAACTTTCATCAAATGCAATCCAAGACAGCAAACACAGCCTGAGAAATAAGAGAAGCCAAATTTTCATCTGCTGTGCTAATCAACGTTTGTGCTTCCCTAAGTTCAATCAAGGCTTCCCCAGGCTCCAACACATGCACGAGAGACGCCCTGTGTGATCCACCATCACCGTTTACTTCGTCTACAGTAAACTTCATACCCTTCTTCTGCAATTCCATCAGAAAACCATTTAATTCGATTTTGCCAAAATGCAACACCGGCCTGGTCTGAGAGGAGATTAGTTTGTCGTTTCCAAGGGATAACCTATATCTTCCTTGTTCAATCACAAGATCTCCTTTCAACCTTGATACATTCATGTCTTTTTGCTTCAATGTCATGTACTGGAGTCGACAGGCCAGTTCTATTTCGATGTCTAACTCTGAGTCCTCTTTTGCGTATGGGATATGTAGCGTTTTATTTTCAGAGTAGTAACTGAATGGAAATGAAGTTTCTGAAGGACCATCATGTTGTTTTAGTACCTCAGGAAACTGTCCCAAGCAGAAATCGGAATGTTTTTTCAGAGATGAAAGGAACTATGGCAATATCTTGGACAACAATTTCGCGAGTAAAGGAAACTAGAAAGTAATTAAATACAAAAAGATATAGTACCAGAACATGCTTGGGTTGTAGCATCTTTAGTAAACGATGAGATTTTTGGAGCCTGTAAAAGAGAAGGATTTTGGAGGTTTTAATTCATCAAATAGACAAATGAAACGTCACCTAGAATCTTTATGCAATAAGCTTTTAGGGTTAATTACACTTTACCATTTGAACTATGACTGCTTTTATACATAATTTACCAAATTCTTTTTTGACTCAATCAGATATATTGCACTTTACCATATCGCTTCATTTCCCATGGAATATCTGCGTATATACCATTCGGATTTGAAAGTTGATTACAACATAAAGAATATTTTGGTTTTCCAAATGGACAGAATATCCTTTAAGTTGTAATCGAATCTAAATGGAAGATTCACAAATATTCCACCGAAAATGAGGGGATATGGTTAAGTGCAACTTTTCTGAAAGTTTGTATAATCAATTGAGTTAAAAAAAAAATTGATGATTTAAGTATAAAAACAGTCATCATTCGGATGGCAGAGTATATTTATCCCCAAGATTTTATGTCCTATTGAAAGCGTTTTAATTGAAAAGTGCATTTCCAAAGATCTTTGATGGCAGGTCTTGTGTGGTAGAGGTTTAACTAGAAAAGATGTACAAATGCAAGTTCGAAAATTGAGTTTGCCAATGGAAAAAATGGCTTATCTAATAAATAAATTGGTGAACAATCATGAACTCTAAGCAGAAGACAATATCTAAAAGAGCAAAGGTCAGCACATTTTTGGCGTTGCAAATATATATTGTAAATGCGAAAGCACTTGAAGCAGAAGCCACAATGCCCATGTTTCACTAGTTCAAAAGACAAACCGGACACAACTTACTGTATTCCTGAAAGAAAAGAACATTGGAGGACTTTCATTTCCATTGGCTTGAAAGGTAAGAGAGCCAAACTGGCATCCACACCTTCCTGCACATTTACAAACAAATGAAAAATGGACCTTATTTGAAAAGCTCAATCTATATCATATATATGTACATATATATATACACGTTATGTGATAATGATTTTTCTCTTATCACAATATAGCTTAGAAGTAACAAAAACTCGTGTTTTTAATTTGTTATCATAGACAATTAGTGACACCTGCATGGTGAAGGTGTAGTGATAACAAAAATTGTCATTACAATTTTATGACAAGCTTTCCACCATCACTAAGTTGTCAATAACTGTAAAAAGTGACATTTTAAATATAATTTTTGTCGCTATTAAGTTGGTTAAAACTTTTATTGTAACAAAGCACAAATTTTTGTAAACAAAACAAAAATTTTTTGTAACTTTTCATATAGAAGTAGTGAAAATTTTTCATATTGTCACTCAAATATTCTGCCACTCATATTTTATTTTTAAGGGAGTGGATGAAAATAAAAAAATAATGCAGAATTTATGTGCTTGCTAGAAGAAGATGATTTCATGGTAGGCACCTCCATGACAAGTAGTGAACTTTTATCCTTACTCCAACGCCGGAGCAGATGAATAACAGGTCCAAGCCGCAGACTCCAGTGAGGACAAAATACGATGCAAGGTTCCTGCCAAATTTTTCTATTTACAAAATATTAGCAAGCAGTCTAATGATGCATGCATTATATTATTCAGTAAATCTGTTAGCAGGATTTGAAACCTATTTCTTCTTCATAATTGATCGAACTTTCTAGTATATCAACTTTTCTCCGTCTACAAATCACATCTAATAACAGATGCCACCAATAATCAAATTAAATTTCCCGATCCAAAGAAAAAGTTAAAGAACGAAGTTGCAGAATCTAAGCAGAACATATGCATTTGGCCACTAATTACCACATGCAAGGGAAAAATATATCTTACAGTAGTTTGAGTGAATGAAGCGCAGGAAACAGAAAAAGCCTTCCATCTTTTAACATCTCCATATGAGTAAATAATGGTTGACCAGAGAAAAGCTGTAATATGAAAAAGGGGAAAAAATTATATCAGCTTAGCCTATAAGTAAGAGCCTGAAAGTTCCAAACGCTATTGATATCTTGAATTCAACATACACGATCTTGCAATTGGTTGCATAACCATTCTGGAATGATATTTGTGAATGCCATAAGTTCTTCTGCAACAGATGAAACAACAAAAATGGGAACCTACATCGCAGAACAGTGGTTGAATCAGAGAACCTGTGAAAGGGAAAACTTGGAAAAGAAGCTTTAGGATCGGGCATACATTTAGGTCTATATTTTAAACTCGCTTAGCACTCGAATAGAAAAATAAAATCATCTTATACAAAGTATTATAATTACTTCTCACTGGCTCTATCAGCAGGAAATAACTTAACGATTGACATGTTATTTCAGATTCATACCACTAGCCAACGAATAGAAAAACTTCACACAAATTTATATCTATTTTTCCAACACACAAGGTGAAGGTACTCATTTATGATAAAACAACAGATAGATGTTCCACCACCACAAATTAAACTGTAGTTATAGTTCACAACAGAAGGAGCCAAGAAAGTCACAACTTTCAAAAACTACGATCGCAAGTTAGCCTATCCACGTCAACTCCAAAACATATGTGATCGTACACCTCATCACTTCTCGAGACCATGTTTTACTGAATTTTGGTATTTTTATTTAAAGTTGGATCTACCTTCATATCTTCAGATGCTAGTGCAAGTGCAAATCGCTCCAACAGCTGCAGAATGATCCCAAGCCGTCCAATAGGAATTAGAACTGAACCTCCAGCTTTTATAGAATCCATGGAACAGGAGCATATGAAATCTAACTTCTCCATCTCCTCCAAATACTCATCACTGGTAAGGAGCACGGCGCTTGCTTCTGCATTGACATCACCATTGCTGCGAGTGTAGGTTGTTAAACTCATCACTTTCAGGTATCAGAATGAGAAATAAAACAACAGTAAATAAGAGTACAACACGAAATCCTGCTTCTGCTATGGATGTAAGAAGGCATCACCAAAAACAGTATAAACCCTTCCAGATCCATATGTTATAGTAAGTGAAAAGTAGAAGCACCTTAAACTTGAAAAGTCGGTGCCAGCAGGGTCAGAGCAATTGTTATCATCATCATACTTGTCTGGGGCATTGCAAGAAGAGAAATCTGAATACAAGATGACATCACTTCTTTGAAAAGCCTTGTAATTGAAACTCATTGCCGCAACAGGTGAAAAAACAGAACTTGAAATGTAACCAATGCTTCCTTTCGGACTAGTGATACTCCAATTACATGAGCCTATTTCTAAACCAGAACTAAATGCTTTTATAATCAGAATGCCATTGTAGCAAGCTTCTTCGGCATACTTGAGAGACTCAACCTTCAGCATGCAATCCTTCACATCAGCTGCACTGAGAAATACCTTCATTACATCTTCAAACACACATGATGCAGATGTGCTAATCGAGGTTGAATAAAAGAGGGGAGATAAGAATAATACCAAAACATTCGTTCTGGAATCTATTTCAGATTTTATGCACCAACAGTACAGAGAACTTCATTAACACATGTGTATTTAAATATTCGTTCAACATCCTTGACAACGATACGTCTATCTCTCTTCTCCTTCTTTAAGCATGAGTTGCCTAAGATTTTTCTCACTTTTAATGAGATATGTAACAGTTTGGTCGATTCAGGCAGTTATTGATGGACATAATGCATTTTCTATGACAATAAGTCAAGGACTCACGTTACTGGGTCAACACAAAGTGCCCACGCTCTATCCTAATATGATAATTAGGAATCTTTCGTGGAATTATCGAGTTTATTTGAATTTAAAATCGTTGTTTACATGAGGGCCCCTCACTAAACTATGATGATTTTCTCATATATAAGGGTACTTGAATTTATAGCAGTAATAATAACCTTCTTACCATGCCATCTTCCACTTTACCACATATAGCCTTCCATCTAGTCTTAGATTAACTGGTTTGAATTTCACGAAGAAATGGACAAGTCACAAACTCATACTTGATTTAATGATATTACTACCACTAATAGAAAATTTCAATTTGATATGATTTTTTTCTGCCCTCGCTATCAGAGGCATTAATCATGATTTTGTTTTCCCCCATTTTCCAGCAAGGCATTGAAGGTTCAAGAGTTAAAGAGAAGTTTCTTTTT
>JACFYI010003771.1:228400-242452 GCA_014898755.1 Handroanthus guayacan
TGCTTTAATACTTAATTTCTGCAGTTTAATACTTAATATTTGTATTTCTGTACTACAGATTTGTGTTTTAATACTGAATATTAGTATTATAGTACTTGCGTCCTTTTTAACTCCTATTCATAAGAGATTTTGATTGTATTGTTTTTTAGCCAAGAGACTCTTAGTGTTGAAAAGTTAGGCTTTAGTTATTAATCCTTTTACCTTAGTGGTATTGTGGATTTAGTAAAGCTAAACTTGAGCTAGGAGGTGAGGTCCTCTATGGAGGATAAACAATTGAAAACTGAAATAAAAAATCTAATTTGTTTAGGAAAACCTCTTAAAGGAAACTTTGAACATGCAATACATATATTAGAAAACGAAAGCACTAACTCAAACATGAGTAAGGCTATAAATTATCTAATCGATATAACTAGTAGCTTATATAATATGACTAGTAATATGAGTGAAGATTTACTGAAAATAGGTAGAATTGAAAATATTGATCTACCTGAAAAAACAAAAAGAATTATGAAAGATTTAGTTAAAAAAGACTTAGTGGAAATACAAACTCTAAAAGAGATTTTGGATGGTAAAAAAGTTACTTCTGAGGAGAAGGCTGAACCTAGTAATATAGTTAAAACAACTATGTTTAAAGGTGCTAGAAAATTTCAAGAACATGTCTTAACCATAGACATTGAAAAAAGAAAAAGATATGACGATTTCATGGCATATAAAGAAATAATAGAATATTGGAGAAAAAGGTATAAGGAAAATGATGATATAAGTGAAAGAACGAAGTATCTAAACTAGATACAATCCTTATACGAACAACATAAAAATATTTTTCAAGAATTTGAATATGTCTTAAATATAGACACGGATGATGAAAACTCAGAAATTGAAGAATTTTACGCAACAAGCGTGGTGAATTCAGATGAAGAAAATTTGGATGAAGAAAATAATTCAGATTCCGAAAATAATGAAGAATTATATAAAATTTTTCAAGATGAAAACAAACATCAAGAAAAACAAAAAGATGAAATTTTAAATATTGAAGAAATAAAAGTTAAAGAAGAAGCCTCAACTTTCTTAAATAAAGGAGAGTCGCATAAAAATGGGATAGCTACCCATGGGACATACTTAGATTTTAAAGATAATAACTCAAAAGATTATGAAAGAATAATTGATGAATGGGCACAATCCCTAACTTTCGTAGTAAATAACTACCAAGAAACATGGTCAAAAGAAAAATTCTTAGACTATGTTGCAGGAACATTACAAGGAGATATATTAAATTGGTTAAAAGCTTGGGAAGAAACCGAGAGTGGTCAATCAGAAAAGGCTCAATTATTGAAAAAATCAGATTTAAGAACTGTATTACAAGATTTTGCTACATTAATAAAAGAACAGTTCGTGGGAATAAAAAATTTCGAGACTTATTATAATGAGGTAAAATATGCCTTAACTAAGATGAAGTTATGCAATATTTGTAAATATACAGATTTTGCAAAACTCTATCAAAGATATTTTTGGATGCTTAAGTCTAGTGAAATGATATATTGGCTAGAACAATTTTTTCATAAGCTCCCTACTCCATGGGATGAATTATGTGAAAAACAATATTCAGAGTATTTTGAAAAATCACAAGCTAAAGATACTTTAGGATGTAGAATTTCGTTTGGTTATAAAATAATAACTGAACATTGTCTACAAAGAAAAGCCCAAAAACAGGTTAAAACACAATTAGCTAAAACTAACGAAGGCTAAAAATATTGTGATAAAGTCCTTCAAGAAACTTGGGAAGTAGGATGCACAACAAGTGCACCCTATAACAGAAGAAAAGATAAACAATTTAGATTTAGAAAATGGTAGAAAAATGATAAGAAGTAAAAATTCTTTTCTAATAAAAGATATGCTAGGAAAAGTAATAGAAGAAAATCTAATAAATTTAAGAAAAACTGTACATATTATTTTTGTAATGAAAAATGACACATAGCCCCTGAATGTCCTAGAAAAAATACTAAAGTTATAAAATTCTTAGAAGAAAATGAATTAGAAATATGTTTAGAAGAAGAAATACCTGAGGATGATGAAATTTTGTATGAAATTGAATCCATATCCTCTGAAAAAGAAGAGGAACATATATTTATACTAAATGATGAAACTCAAGAAGATAATTTTGAGTCAACTCTATAAGAGGAGCTAAGCCAAATCAAGCTTAGTGATGTAATAAAGGAAGAACTAACATTAGATAACATTAACTTAGAAAAATATAAAAATCTAAAAATTAAGAATTTATATAAAAAATCAAGATTTAAACCCTGGCAAGCAGAACATTTTGAAATATGCGAAGGAATAACAGAAGCGAGGGCAACATCTAATGGTCAAATAGAAATCCCAATATTTGACAAAAATAAGGTTAAAAGATTAAAGGAAAAATATTCTAAAGTTAGATTCATACATATTGGGATAATACAAATAAGTATTACTCCATTATTTAGACTTGGTATTGACTTCCCAATACTTTATATAGTACAAGATAAAAGATTTCATGATCATATCCAATCCCTGATAGGAGGAATACAGTCCAATTTGTACTCTGGAGAAATAATGTTCAAAGTAAAACCAAATTATTTTGTTTCTATACAAGATAAGGGAATTCAAAATACCATCATCTTGAGAATTCAAACCCAAAATATCAAAATTGGAGGTATACATAATGACTTACGAATCTCATGGAAAGCAGTCCATCAACTCATAAGTGATACTACTGTAAAAACTAAGAATATTGATCCTAGTATAATTGAACTCTATGAACCAAAATCGTTCGAAACAGAAATTCAACCACAACTTCTAAATTGGAAGGATTTAAGTCTACCAAAAGAATGATTATTTGAAGAATTTATTGGGGAAGGGCATGAAAGACATCCCAAACCTATAGAATTTCAGGTATCGAAAAATACCCTTTACTTTAGAGATACTAAACTTGCTGCTAGTAGAAAATCGATAAATTATAATCCTGGAGAAGGAACTAGTGGTTCAAAAGATAAAGAACCAATAAGAATAAAAACAGTCCAATTTTCTGTTTTACCAGGGAGTAGGAAATTAGAAAAACAAAAATCAATCAGATTTGAACAAATAGAATTTGATCCTGAAACAATCTTCTTTTCTTATAACCAAAATAAGAGAAGATATTGTTATATAAAAATAACATTTGAATTTTTAGGTTATAAGCCATATGGTTTACATGCTCTTATTGATACTGGAGTAACTTTTTTGGTATGCCAATCAAATGTCATACCAAAAGAATAGGCAAAGGATGAAAAATCCAATCGCATTTAGGAATGCTAATAATACAACTAGTTTGATGGAATATAAAGCAAAAGATATTCCATTCATCATCATGACTTCTAAAGGCAAAAGAACCTTTAGAATACCAAAATTATTATGTTTTCCTTATATGCATGGTGATATAATTTTAGGAAATAATTTTTTGTCACAATATTTTTCAATTAGCATGACCAATGAAAATTTTCTTCTCACTGATAAGAAAAAATCTTATACTATTCCGTGGATACAATCACATTTATTTATTTGTAACAAAGATTTTGCGCCCAATCAAGTGTGGTGATAACAGTCTAATACTATATTTAGAATCACTATAAACAAAAGAATTAGAAAAGTCACACTGGGTTTACAAAACGTTAAATCCCAATTTTTCAGAAAATTTTCTTTTACTATGAAAAAAATTTTCTAGGCATTGTCAATTAAAGTTAAAAGATAATGAAAAGATTGTAAGAGTAAAACCTATGATTTATACTAAAAAAGATATAGATGAATTTTAAAAGCAAATAAAAGAGTTATTAGAAAAAGGATTAATAGAAGAAACTAAGAGTCCTCATTCTAGTCCCGCCTTTTTAGTAATAAAACATAGTGAAATAAAAAGAGAGAAAGCAAGAATGGTAATCAACTATAAAAAATTAAATGAAAATTTAGAATTTGATGGATATTTTATCCCTAGAAAAGATGTACTAGTTAACCAAACTAGAGGAGCAAAAATATTTAGTAAATTCGATTGTAAGTCAGGATTTTGACAAATAAAATTAACAGAAGAGTCCAAAGCTTTAACTACTTTTTCAGCCCCATATAGTCATTACCAATGGACGGTATTACCATTTGAAATTTGTAATACCCTACAAATATTCCAAAGATGGATAGACGGAATATTTAAAAACCTTAAAGATTTCTGTTTAGTATATATTGATGATGTTCTTATTTTTTCAAAAACAGTTGAAAAACATAAGAAACATCTAAAAATTGTCTGTAAAAAAATTTAAAGACAATGGAATAATTCTTAGTCCCAATAAGATAGAATTAGAGAAAAATGAAATAGATTACTTAAAAATAATATTAAGTTCAACAGGAATAATTCTCCAACCTCATATTACTACAAAAATTAAAGAGTTTCCAGAAAAATTAGAAACTCTAAAAGAATTACAAAGCCTACTAGGATTACTTAATTATGGTAGGTAATTTATCCAAAATCTTTCTAAATGGGAAAAATCATTTTTAGAGAAATTAAAGGATGCTCAGAAAAATCAGAAAAATAGCAAGATCAAAATTGACTGGTCAGAAGTAGATACAAAAAGATTACAAGAAATAAAAAATTTCTTCAAACCAAATCTAAAGGTTTATTTTTCAAAAGAAACAGATTTATTAATTTTGAAAACAGATGCATCAGATTCATTTTGGGAAGTAGTACTAAAAGCAGTATCAATAACTCCTGAAAATCTTCAAAAAGAAGAAAAAATACTAGAAATACTCAAAGAACATAAGAATTTCGAAGAGTTAATTTGTGGGTATAATTTCGAAAAAGTCAAACCAAATGAATTGAATTATACCATTTTTGAAAAGAAACTTTTAGCTATAAAAAATGGTATTAAGAGATTTCAAATTTATTTGGCCCCAGTCAAATTTTTAATTAGAATAGACAATAAAGCTGTTCGAGACTTTTTGAAAAAGAAAAGAGTCGAAGATAATTCTAGGAGAGTGAGATGGTCAAACTATATCTCTCAATACTCCTTTGAAGTTGTTCATATTAATACTAATAAAAATATTCTTGCTGATTATCTTAGTAGACATCCAAATGGATATTAACAAATTTCTTATCCTGCAGAATAATTCCAACAAAAGGTCTATAACCAAGAGTTCAAGTTTCGGTCCAAGAGGGATAAATCATTTCTCGGCCAAGAGGTCTACCAACCAACAAGTTTTGATATCCACCAAACAATCCATTTTGGTACCAGCCTGACAATTAGTTTTGGCATGTACCCAACACTTATGCCAATACAGTTGCTGATCAAGCATCAGTGAAAAGTGAAGAACCAAAGGATTTTTATAATTCTGGAATAAGTAAGCAACTCTATGACCCTTTGAATAAAGTATGGAAAACTCATATGATGGGGAAAAGGGTTAAATTCAGGAGAGCTATGTCTGAACTCTCCAATGAGATTAAAGAATCTGGTGACAAATTTGAACAAACAAAAATAATTGCTAGTGATCTCATTTCTGCAATAAAATTTAAAAATGGGAATCATGATTCAGAAATGGTCTTCCAAGCAAGAAGGCTAATGAAAATTTTGGGAATTGAAGTAGATAATCCATCTCTTCATAAGCTAAATAGGATTGCCTTATATAAAGAAGCCAAAGAAAAACTTCTCTCTTCAATATTTGAAAAAATAGACATGATTATCCATCATTCAATAATTAAGTCAATTTTTGATGATGCATTGTCTTTTGAGTACTTTTTTTATTACCACCTAAAAAAGGTAAAATATGATTTACAAATGGGACCATTTTTAATAAAAGCTGTAAATGGGATTTAGTTAGTAAAATCATTTTTGGCCCTATGGATCCTACGAGATATTGAGAATTTTCTGCCATGATCAAGCAAATGATAATAAGTTCCTGAAGAATTCAGAAGAACTCCTTTAGAATTCCAAATTGTCAGCACCCTTGGATGGATGGAAAAAGAAAAATTTTACCAACCATACCAAATTTGGACGTTAGAAAGTTATAAGTTTTCTCAAGAGCAAGACAATCAAATGTCAATGAGAGAACAAACAGAAGAAGAAACCTTTCTCTGGTCTTGGATTATGATAATGGACATTTGCTCAAAAATTCAAAGAAATGGAGAAGATAAAATGGTAACAGACGGAAGGAGATTGTTTAAAATAACACTTTTCACCCCGTCCAAGGAGAATGAACAAGAGGTAGAAGAATTCTTAGAAAAAATCTCTGTGTTAAACGTTGACATCCCAGAAATGCTTAAGGAAAGATATGATATAATCTGGGAACAATTTGAATTAAAAAATCTGCCTTTTGATGATAATCAAGAAGATGATAGTCATTATTGGGAAACCATGGATTCTCCTACTCTGCACAACATTGAAAACATGATGGAAGGATGAACATGAAAGATATGATATAATTTGGGAACAATTTGAATTAAAAAATCTGCCTTTTGATGATAATCAAGAAGATGATAGTCATTATTGGGAAACCATGGATTCTCCTACTCTGCACAACATTGAAAACATGATGGAAGGATGAACATGAAACTACAGAAGCATGGTGGACCGTTGTCAAAAAAGACAAGCAAAAATCACAAGAGTTACTATTTTCGTCAGCAAAAATCAAGCTTTTGACAGTAAAGCAAGAATCTCTACTGTTCACGTCAGCAAAGGTTACTGTTTCATCAGAAAAAAAGAATCTCTACTATTGATCAAGTGAAGTTGAAGTCCGTTTTTCAATTCCAAAAATTGGCTATAAATTGAGGCTTCAATTCAGTTCAAAGGCAGAGAGAAAAACAGCAACAAAAAATATTTGCTTACTTTGCAGAATAGCTTTCAGTTTCTCTAGTCTCCTTAACTTCTTTGTATCTTAGAACACAAATAGTGTATATTAGTAAGTTTCGAACACACAATCAAGTGTAGTTCTTCGTTTTATTTAATTAGTTAGCGCAACTCTATAGCTCTGGTATCAGAATCTCGTTAAAAGGCTTGATCTGGAAGGAAGTCCTGTTCATAGCTCAAACCCAACTACTAGAATGTCTCAGGTATTTTAATTATGTATTAATTATGTTTTAATTATGTATTAATTATGCACTTTGTATTATGTTAATTATGTTTTAATTGTGTTAAATAATATTAATCTTGTTAGATTTCTTATAATTGTCTATTTCGAATATTTTATAAGTTTTTTTTGTTAACTATAACTATGCTAGATTCCTTACTGTACTGGTTTAAAATATTTTAATATTAAAACTTTATCTCTCCTGGTCCTTAACTCTGAAAAAATTCAAGTAGGAACTGAACACCAAAACGAAACTAGGTTTTGGTCCTTCTTTACAAGTTCCCCTTTACATAATCTCCTTTACTACACCCATTACATTTTTTTCACTTTTTCTAATTTATTCTAATCTCTTTGTCCTGTCAAATTTTGCTTTTAATTGTTAATTGAAAAAAATACGTGCTAAATCTCTTATTTGTCCTATAAAAATACTTTTCATTAGCAACTACTGAAAATAATGATGATGTGACGATATTGTATGGAATTAGAAAAAGTTAGAGAGAATATGACAGCAGTTGCACTTGAGAATGTAAAATTGAATTAGTGATATATTTTAAGACCAAAATTGAAATTATACATTCATTTTCTTAATGGGGAACTAATTATTCTGAATAGAGAACAATTTTCTAAATGAAAATATTAATTAGTTTTTTCATCTAATTAATTGAAGAAAGAAATCATTAAAGAAAAAAATTTGTATATCCCAAAATCATGAATTAATTGTGTGCTGATATCGGGTTCTAGTTTTAGTATATATAAACATATTAAAAGTTCGTCAAGATCACATGTACAATAATTTTTTTTACTTATAAAATAAAATTTATCGTCAACATTATTCAAAATTAAAAAGTGATGTTTAATTGCATAACATCCTAAATAAAGAAAAACAAATTGATATGACTAATGAAAAATTGCTTTAAGCAATTTATTAAGTTTTTCAAGTAATAAAGTCTCAAGATGTATTTTTGTAGATGAAAAAAAAAAAAATTAAAGAATATTGGTTTTGTTCTTAGAGTTTATTTGAGGAGTAATTGTAAATAGAATTATTAACATTGTTCTTGTCACATTTTTGGCGGTGACTACGGTTCCAATACGTAGTCAACCAATCAGTAAATCATTCCACAAACCAATTGGTAAGAGGTCTAGTTCCAGGACTTGTTGAATGGATTAGGGGTATTGCTGGCATACATATCTACCTGATGTTGACCTCTAAAATTAAGAGTTGACCTAACAAAAAGTACACGTCAAAATTGTTGAGTTGACCTTCAGTCATATAAATTCTTTAACGCATAATTCAGATAAGGTACATATAAAAGAGTAAACTAGGTAAAAGAAAGTGGTAAGAATTGAGCAATTAAATAGTTACCTTATTTGTAGTTGATAACCGTTACCTTAATTATTTGTAGTTGATAACCGACTTATATATCAAAATGCATTATCTTGTATGGATCCATGTATCTTATTGGCCTTCAGTCATGTAAACCTTAAATGTTTAAGTCAGATTGGGTATGTGCAAAAGGATGAAGTAGGTAAGAAAAAGTTGTAAAAACCGAGCAATTAAAGAGTTACCTTATTTATAGTTATAGTTAATGACCTATTGCATATACCAAAATGCATTATCTTGTATGGATCCATGTACCTTCATTTGGTACCTTATAAGATGTCGAATTTGCGATTCTTAATTAACAAGAATCTCACTTGTTGGGTCAGACTAGATCACGAAAATCCAATTAGCAAAGATGTGGATCTTTGTCCTATTTGAATTAATCTTGATTATTTTTAAGAAAATTTATAGCTTTTAGGACTTTTGCTGCTTAACTAATGCCGCAATATATATCAATCAACAAAATTTATGATGAAATTTTGTGGATAGTGTTCATGTCTCAATCAAGAACATTACTAGTGATATTTTTAAAAACAAGAACATTTTTGCCTAGATTGGATGTGTTTCCATAGGCGCTTTTTTATGTTATTCCCAGGTATTTGTTTATCCAATTCCATAACAAGAATTATTTCTGTTTTCATACATATGAGAGTCATTTTGAAAACCAAAATACCTATTAATTTAATTAATATTCGTTAGCCAATAAGATACGATTTTTTCAATTATCTCAAACATAGTGGAGCCCACACGAGCTATGATAAGATTTCCTTAATATTTCATAGCCTAGTCCCTTGTTAAATAATTTTCTTTTATTCTCCAAATAATGAGTTCACTATAAAGTTTGATGATAATTTTTTATTTTAGTAAAAAATAATGGACCATTGCTATATATATTACATTTTTACATTAAAATGTTATTTCTTGTCCATTTTTTCTTAAATTTTTCGCACAACTAGTCTAATGATATTTTTATTCTAACACGTGAAATAACAATAAAAAGGGAGACAATATGAGGACAATGAAAATAGAAATTAAAACGACAATGAAAATACAATTAATGAGGCTGTTATTACATCTTGTGAATTGACAATTTTTTTCTAGTCCATCGGGTATGAGGTCTGCAATTTTGATCCTTCGTGTTGCATAGTTTGAAAAAGCACCTCAATTTTGGGGAGAGAAAAAAAGAAAAAAAGAAAAAAAGAAAAAGAAAAAGAAAAATCGTAGATTTAGCCCAACAGTGTGCTTTCCATTAGACGAATGTTGCATGTGGCTGTTAAATTTGACAGAATGAAGGGACTAAAATTGTAGAATCGCCTAGCTACAGTATCGAACTAGAAAAGTAATTTGCCATTAAGTTTGATAAAAAATTGTAATTGAAATAAATATATTTGTTTCTTTTTTTGAGTTTGATATATACATATATATATATATAAAAGATAAATGAATATTAACTAAGAGATTGTCTCTTAGTTTTCTTTTTTGTGTGTCTTCCCTCTCATGTCTCTAATTCTTATGGAATTGCATGCATTGATCAAGATTATGCAATATAGATGACTTCTTCACACCCCTAATTTCAAGCTTAAACACATAATAGATAAGTTGGATATACTATAGATTTATTGTATATGATTTATTAGCTAAGATAAAAAAGATAAGTTTCTATTCCTCCTTACATAAGGGAACTAGTATTTATTGGTAACTCTAAGCTTATTACATCATCGTCAACCTAATATTATTTATTTCAACTTGAAAGAAAAGAAACCACACGATTAGCCATTATCCATCCCTTATCCGGTCTCCATTTTCTTCGTTGTTCACCGATTTTGGTACCTCACGACTCCCTTGATGAGTTGCATTAGTCACATTAGATATATATCTACAAATGTGAGGTAAATTTAGTAAAGTATCTATACTTAATGAAGATTGCACAAAATTAAGTTAAGAAAGAGACTAACTTGGTTATGGTACAAATCAAGAACAATGGATTGCAAGCTTCCATTGTGAGCAATTCCCCATTCTTGTTGCAAAGAAGAGAAGTTTTGGACCATGGTATCCAAGTTTGGAAATTCGAAGGGATTCTTGGTTATATGTCCTTGGCTTGATGTAGTATATGTGGTGGCTTGAGTAACACTTTGGGTACCATATGCAAGTGTCTCATCCATGCAAAAACTTTGTCCAAGTTGTCCAATGTTGAATGTTTCATTACCTTGAGCAAAGGGATAGTTATTATGATCAAGAAGAAGTTGAGGATGATATCCTTTGTCCGAACTTCCTTCATGGTCATCTCCCATCATGTTAGTTTTTTTTGGTGGATCAGTACTGGATTCTTGATGATTTTCATGATAATTTTGGATTTTTACATGGGATTGAGAGTTGTCCAGAGGAGGCATACACCCAAATCTCAGTGTTTTTGCCCTTGGAATTTTGTAATTGGGGGGTGTCTTCTCTACATTAGGTTGTCGAGATTTTCTCTCATTAGGAGGTACCCAATTTGCATTGCGACATTTCTATAGAAGGTAGACATAATGTAATAAGTGTATCAAATAAGTTCGAAGAGAAACCAAACTTATTACGATATCTAAGAGGTAAACTAAATAAGGATATAGATAATGGAGATGTTTATTTTAGTATAAAGTATATGCAAATTCGTTTTTATGGCTGTGCATATGACAGTTCCTTAATTCATTTCATGAACTATATTAGGTATATTTTTTTTCATTTTCTAGATTTAAGATGTTATTAATCAATACTATTCTAAAAAGTATCATATCAGAATAACAAAATAATAATCATCCCTCGGTTTACACAGAAGGTACATCATGCATATATTTATGTACGTGTATGAGATCTTCTACATATGCAACAGGAAAGTATGAAAATTAAAATTAAACTAATGTAAACAAACCTGAAGATGACTTGCCACTTGCAATCTTGTGAGGCCCGGTACATTCAATAGTTCCAGGATATCTTTTGGAAAGCATCCTATTCTCAAACAAGGTAAAGCACGTAATTTGAACACTTTCTAGGCGCACGTGTTATAATATGCAAGAGCATACATATTAACCTATAAAATATTGACTGCAATCCATTTTAATCATAAAATTTATAATAATGGCAAGAGAAACATACTTCCTTCTCCAAGTCGTGTGACGGCGTCCATAAATTTCTCGTGAAGTTCCAAAGACCATTCAGTCCAAACCTTCCGTTTAAATATAATGTTATCATGTTGTGAACTTACCGACTTCACCTTTTTCTTTGATTTGTATTTTTCTTCGGTATTGCGATTACCTTTTGGGTTACCTTCAATGAGATCTTCTCCAAATTCTCTGTGTGGTATATTGTACTCTATTCCCTCTCTAAATTGTTTGTTTCTTCTAAGCCATCTTATTTTTTCCCTTATGACATGTTGCCATAAGTACCTTATTATCTCCAATGTAAGCAGCTTTTTGATACAAAGAAAGGCTCCTTGCTCTAAGACTCTCATTGTAGTTATATCATCATTGTCATCTAACATCACTTCATTAAAATAAGAAAATTAAATAAATGTTGTAAGTATATCACAATAAAACATTACGTTTAAAGTTATTATAAAACATTCCATCGAAAAAAGAATTACCAATGTCAAGCAATACTTACAAATCACAAGTAAATTCATTTTAACAGCATCATGTAAAAGCTGGAACCCATATAAGTCGGGTGAGTTCATATTCACCATCACAACATCAAAGTGAACCTTGCCTTTTAATAATATTGATAAAGCTGTGGATGCAAGTTTGGTTGGAGTAACTGAAAGGAAAAAAGAAAATTCAGAAAAGTAAGTAAAAATATGATAAATGTTGTAGAGAATGTATAATGGTTTTATGCTTTAAAGATATTTTACCTTGAAAAGTGAAATATTTTGACTAGTTTTTATGCAAACTAAAATTTTAGATGTATACTTGAGAATTTTTTCTTAACATGTTTCATAGAAAAACCAGGTTTTGGAGATAGTGTTGGTTAGATATTAAAATTCATATAATATCCAACAAAATATCATTTTCTTTTCATCAATCAAAATTAGAAATTAAGTATATGACATGCATAAAAATGTCAGTTTTTGGTTGAAAAAGATTGAGAAAGGCATAAGCTAGAACATTCTAAGTCATAAAATACTATAAGTACCATGCAATGACTAAGACTATGAATATAAGTAACATGCAATGATTAAGACTAAGTATATTCATACATTTAAGCACCCTTGTTTAGTTAAAGAAGGATATTCATCGACGTGTTTGTTTTTTCCATTTATATAAAATACTAAAAATTTCAAATATACATTATATGAGAAAAATGGCGCGAAATTAAGAATTGAAAAGATACATGGTTTTTACAACAAAGTTATTGAGAAAAATCCAAATATTTATTTTGAACTATACAAGTTTACTCTTGGAAAATAAATCAAGTTGTGAAGATAATAGAATTTGACTAATTAACTTTTTCTAAAGAACATCATGAACATGATTTAATCGATTGAAAAAAATTATCTTCTACTACTGCTTTAAAAGGTCCAAATATGTAATGAGTTTCTTATACCTTTATGAGAGAAGTATTGCAACATGTTTATAGCTTTATCAGAATCTTTACTGTCATACTCAACAAGTAACACATGAATCTCACATGCCACATTCGGGGAGAGCATGGTTGAAAAAGGTGAAGCTTCGAAACTATGATAACCTATATCTTTCATAATGCTTTGATGATTGGACATATTTGCATGGTAGAAATTTGAACAAGAACTACTATAAGAAAAAGAGAAATTTGAACAAGAACTACTATAAGAAAAAGACAGAAAGAGAAAAACACAATTTTAGTGAAACTTGTGAGAAAATATCATATTGCCACCACAATTCTCAAACACAAGAAAGATGGCGGTTTATATACAATTTTTTCATGTGATGTTCAGTTACTTTTCTTTCCTAACTTTTTGGACGGTGGATTCAACTCATAACGTTTAGGATAAAACTAAAGTCATCTTTCGTATTCTTGTTGTGTCCCACAAGTTGACTAATTCTCATTAATTAACTAACAAATTCATACTTAGAAAATCATTACATATTGCATAATACGTATTAGCATTAATTAAGATAGTTTCTTTCTCAATGCTATGTTGATGTGAAATAATATACCGGTTAAATGTGAAAAACTTTTTTGATATTGAAAAGGTAAAACAAAGAAGAAAAGTAATGGACATTTCATTGCAAGTAAAATTATTCTCTGCTTATTTTTTTTTTTCAAAGAAATTATATTATCGTCAAGAAAGCTATAAGTTCACTATTTCAGACCCACTCTTAAGATAAATATGCTTTAAATCATAATAAATGACAATTTTTTTATTTTACTTGATAAAAAATGACATCTACATTTACTGCCAATGCATCTAATATGTATCCCTTTCATTGCAAAAGAAATTGGTATGAGCAACTTATGAAAAAGAATATGTAGATTTCAATTTACTTATAAATTATGTCTTCTTATAACATGCAATTTAATCTAGGATTTGACTGGTTTTATGTAACACC
>JACFYI010003771.1:242552-252880 GCA_014898755.1 Handroanthus guayacan
CGGGATTTAGTGCTTGTACGTCCGTTCTTTATTCCGAAATCCCGGGGCGTTACATTTTATGTGGATCATACATAATTATATAACATATAGTTTCACACTATTAAAAAATGGCCATAGATTAAGATTAGTGTACAAGAACTTTCTACTAAAGATTGCAAAAGAAAAGGTAAAAAGCTTTTTGTAATATTAAATAGTAACACTTGTGATGCTATATATTAATCCTTTATTGAAGAGATAATTAATATTATCTCTGAAAGCATAAAAAAATATATATTCAAATACAAGTTCTAGGGCATAAAATTATGTTCTTTTTTTGAGTCATCTAAAAAAGGTATAGTATTTAATATAAAGCACCTAGTTATTTAATTGTTAAATGACCTTATTTAATTATACATTTCACTATTTTGTGAGGCTACTTATTAAACTAGTTTCTGCATATCTTTGTTTAAATAAAGCCACCAATGTTTCATACATTGTTTTTTTTCAGAAGATAAAATATGGTTTTACATTGTTTTTTTTAGAAGATAAAATTAGCTATGGTTTCTTAAGTTATGAAAAAGGTGTATCCGACTTTTCTTTTCTTTTTTTATTTTTTATCAACATTTTAAAAAGTAAAAAAGAATGACCAATTCCATGCACACTTCTTTCAATAATGATTTAATGATATGAGCCACATATGGGGTTTCACTTTCTTTATTATTCATTTCAAAATGTACAAATGTTTTACTAATATAATGAAAAAATAGTAAAATATTAGAAATAAATATATTACAAGTAATTATAACAAGTATAACAAATAAAAAATAAAGAAAAATGAAAAATAAATGAGTGTTGTCAAGTTGCAACAATAAAAAAGAGTTTTTTCTTTTTCCTTTTTTTATATTTTTTTTAATGTAGATATACATTTTGTTCACATGAAATATATAAGATGGTTGATGAGATACAAAATGCACCAATAATATGTTATAAATAAGAATACATCAAGGTTATATATGATGCCAGGACCATAAAGAATAAATATAATTAAGTTTAGTGAGATTTGACTTTGTTTTGTAATAAATATGAATTTATTTAAGAAAGGGAGATTGTAAATTAACAAAATCTAGTTAACTCAATCCATTCTCATCATTAATATTTTTCATTTATTCTGTGCATTAGATTAATAGAATCTGATTAACTCAATCTGTCTTCATTAGTAATATTTTTCATTAATTCTCTATGTGTAGATTAATAAAATCTGATTAATGCAATCTATCTTTAATACTAACATCTCATGCGGAGTTTTTTTTTATCACTCTTTTTGTTTACTTTTTAATTATGAATAGTGTGATATGCCTATCCTTATCCCCTTTTGCATTTCATTTATAAAAGATGAAAATAAATTTATTAGATTTGTTGTCACTACAATTTACTAGGCTTGACTGTTGATTAATATTTAAATATTTCATGAGCTCAATTTCGAGATATATAATTTAATAGGACAATACAAATGAATCTAAAATTAGATTTACAACTATGTTGTTATATATCTGTCTTAATTTGAATATTTTCTTACTATATATTCATGCAACGTTTTTTCTTTAGATGCATTATCCTATCACTTTATGTATGCCTTTATTGCCTCAATGTTGTTCTCCCTTTAATATCTATCATGCCTAAATGTTTGACAAATTAAATTAGAAATAAAAATCCTAGATATATATCGTATGATTTTCATTGAACGTCTCCTTCATTACTATTGATAAACTATTGTCAAGGTATCAAAAGAAGAAACTATGATATATGTATAATTTGTTTGCCAAAGATGACACATTGATTGCATGCTTATATATATCATCTATAAGTAAAAGTGATTTTATTAGCATCAACAATGGACAACTATTATTCGATCATCTCGTTGACACTACAATGTGATTCAATGCTAGACATCAAAACATAATTAACCCACTACAAAAAATCTAAGAATCCCCTACGAACAAATTTCACACAATATTAAATTCGTAGCTAGATCTACAAATTTTCATAGAAGACGTAAATTTATAAAACAACAAAATTACTAGGTACAATCAATTTTGTAGCTAAGAGTATCTGCTTTGAAATTGACTGTAGTGGAGTTCAAAATAGATACTCTTGTAGCTAACTTTAGCTATAAAATTGACCATATAAATACTTTTGTTATTTTAAAAATTTACATCTACTATGAAACAATTGTAACTTATTTGTAGTTCTAGTTACAAAATTGATTTTTGTAGGAACTTTTCCATAGCAAATACCTAGATTTTTCACAATGATCTTTTTTGCCTCCTTCTATCCTAGGGTTTCTTTGTTGTTACTTGAGCTTGATGCTTTGTTCCACTGCGTTGTGATTGTTTCATGCATGACAGGCATCTGCAAATGTGAAGGAAAACTCAATAGACAAGAGTTTCTCAATTAACTAATATAGGTTATTCAAGAAATGCCAAGTTACGTGGAAAAAAAAAAGCCTGATTAGAATGAATAGGATCAAGATCACGTGTTTGCTGACTTTTAGCATAACTATTTATTGGTTCTTGTTGGGAGGTAGAAAAAATTCCAATGATGCAATCCATATTTGGAAATTCATAGTAGTCCTCAGTAGTTTTTTATTTGTTGTAATGAAATATATGTGCTAGGTGTAACACATTCGGCATCAAACACAAATTGTTCCTTGGACATAAAGGCATAATCCATATCTAAAGTTATCCCATGATGCCCCATGTTTGATGTTTCAATGCCAATATGAAAAGATTGGTTAGAATCATGGGGTCCAATATGAAGCTTGAGATGATATTCTTCATGGAGACTACGTTCTCTATTATCTCCAATTTTATTTTTTCTTGATGTATACTCAATGAGATTTTTATCTTGACTACTTAGATATCTTAGGTTTAGCTTGACCATTAGTTGCTCAGGATCTAGGCTTAGAAATAATTAGTTTGACTTTCTCCCATTAAGAGGTTGCCAAGCTCCACGTCGACATTTCTAAAAAATTTGACATCATAATATGTTATATCTAGATCTGTAACAAACCTAGTCATCTATATATTTTCCAACGTATCATCTAGCCAATCGATTTTGGATCATGTACAAGAAAGTAGTAATAATAATAGAAGTAGTAATAGTAGTAGTAGTAGTAGTAGTAGCAATAATAATAATAATAATAATAATAATAATAATAATAATAGTGAAAAATCTCACAAGCATATTTGTGTATTGTGGAATAATAGTACATGATTGAGAACAAACATGACAAAGTAAAAAAATAGAACAATAATATTATTAGAGGTATATGGTAAACAAAATTTCTCACGAGCTTGATGAGTTTTGATTTCTTTATGAAAGAGCATAATACAATGATACTTCATAAGTATGCTTAAATTCTTAAACAAACCTGAAGATGACTTGCCACTTGCATCCTTGCAAGTCCAGGCACATTCATTAGCTTGTGGATCTCTTTTGGGTAACATCCTATTTGAAGCAAGGATTAAATGCATTCAACAAAATATAGTGTTTCTAAGCATGTGTGTGTGTGTGCGTGCGTGCGCGCGGCGTGTGTTGAAAACATAAAATTGACTACTCTATCTATAACAGTATAGTGAAAATAATCTATAACGTGAAAATTAATAAAAAAAAAATGTGTACTTCTTTCTCCAAGGTTTTTGACTGTATCCTTAAATTTTCATGAAGTTCTCGAGTCCATTCAGTCCAAACCTTCCTTTGGAACTTAAAAATATTGTAATCCTGTAGGTTGCTTTCTTCATCTTCATTTGAAAGTTTAGGATGCCTTACCATTTTCTTTGATTTTTTTCATCTGAATTAGTATTATTGCTTATGTCACCTGCCATCATACCTTTCTCAAATCCGTTGTACAATCTTTTATCTAGGAGTTCATTTTCTCTATATCTACATATTTTCTCCCTTATCACATGTTGCCATGTGTACTTCGTTAGCTCCACAGAAATGGACTTTTTGATACAAAGGAATGCTCTAACTTCTAAAGCCCTCCTTGTTATTGCCGCATCACCTTCATCTAACAATACTTTATTAATTGAAATAAGTAAATAACTAAATATAATATAAATATAGTGATAACATAATTGCCATATAAAACTTACACATTACAGGCAATTCCGTTTCAACAGCCTGTTGCAAAAGTTTGAATCCACACGAGTCAGACGAGTTAATATTTTCCACTAAAAGATCAAATATGGGCTTTCCTTTTGACAGAATTGATAAAGCCATGGAGGCAAAACTGACAGTAGTCACTGGAAGCAAACAAATCCAATGAATTTTGTCAACAAAATAGTCAAACATCATGTAAATGATTCAGAATAACTTCATCCTTGATAGAGTTTATAAAAAAAAGGTGAAACGAATGATGTTACTTTTAAATATAGAGCTTGCAACAATTTTTCTTAAAAGCTTAAAGAAAGTAGTGAAGAATATTATTTAAGTGGAAAAATATCAAGAGAAATAATAATGTGCGAAGCCTGAGTACATCGTTTAATTTCTATATATATTCAAATACAAATTTCAGTTTGCATAATGTATTAACAAAAATATACTATGAGTCACAACAATAAATATAGCCACAAGTGCGTTAACGTTTCCTGAAACAAATCTAATCAACATGCATACTCTTGCCTAAACATTAAAGTATAAACATTAAAGAATACAAGATTAAACACACACATAGAATGTTCTGTGGCACATATTCTCTCTCCACAATTGCTAAGATTCTCATACGTTATTCAACTTCATCCTTTCCCCTTGATCCCATCAAGTAGTCAAATATATGTTTTCTAACATCACCTAGGATAACCAATTTTGAAGTAAATGATAAACATATACATATGCTATTCTTACTTATGTGATTTCATGTATGTGCAAAAATATAAAAATTTCAAAACCATATACATTTATATAGGTTTGCTCAAGTGCATGTTGCTATTTTTGATCATGTAGCACATATATTGGAAGTTTTTGATTGAGTTCATAGATTTAAAGAATGCATCTAATAAACAAATAAAGAAACATATGAATATGTTATGCAACTATTTTTGCATAAACCTGGACGGTTATACATACTTTTTATGTTCATTTTTAGTCATAAAATTAAATGCCCTTGAATATAAATGCACAAATTAGTATCAGTAATTTATAAACATGTTTCTGGATAAGAGATATACCAATAGCACAATAATTAAGGTCTTTTGGATGGAATTGAAATAAGTAGAAAAAATGTGTATTAGACATTGAAATAATCCAAAATAAAAATTGAAAAAGAGGAATCTTGAATAATAAATCTTACATAAACTACGGATTCTTATGCATTTAAAACTAGCAATGACCAACCATATATATGGCTTTTCATATATGGAGGAAGAGAAAGAAGAAGAAGAAGAAGAAGACAAAGACCTCCGACTACAAAAGACAAAGACTTCAATCAAAATAAAAACATATAGTCAATCTATTCCAACTTATTTTAGCATAAAAACAAAGTTACCTAAGAACATTTTATTCTACATTAAATTGATTTCGCAAACAAAAGGCTATAATTATTATTCAGTTGCACGAAAAATGATGTCTTAAGACTATGATAAATCATGCAAGCATGTTTTGACAACTTTATTTGTTTTTCAAAAAGATTTTTCTTTTATTGATTTTTCATTACTTGACATTATTTCAAATTAATCCAAGGAAAACCTAGTCGTTTAAGAAGAAAATGAAACCATCTTCATAATTATATAGTATGCAAAGATGAGTTCGATATACCTTTATAGAAGTTTTCCAAAATGCTTATAGTTGGCATTTGATTGGTAGTATCATGATCAACTAGTAACACATGAATCTTGTATGTCATACTTTGCGTCGTCGAAATAGTTGGCGGTATGAAAGTCCAATTGCTCAAGCCTTGTATATGTTCACACATGCATAGCACTTATTTGCATATGTGAAGATAAATTCTAAGATCTAATACTATAAAGAGATCGAAGCATGAAATATAAATGGAATAAGGAAATTTTAACACAAGAAATTTAATTTAGCGGTGCACACCTCTCAAATAAAGGACGATGGGTGCATATATATAGTTCCTTCCTTTGCAATTAGGTTTTAGTGCTCCGTAAATACCTTTTAACTTTTTGAATAGAAAATTCAACTTGTAACGCTTAGTATTGAAATACAGGCATCTTTTTCATCTTTCGATTTGGTCCCTCAGTTGACTAACGTACACTAAAATCTCATTATTTGAGTAAGTAATTAGATTTTGTTGTCAAGTGTGAGAAATTATATAAAGAAATAATTGCATCATTGTGTAACGCTTGTTAGAAGTTAGAGGCAGTTTGTCCACACGACTAATAAAGTTCCTTACATTAAGGAACTATGTATTTTGTGCATCCACATTTTGACATTTTCTAGAGTGACTAGATATGGATGAATTTAAAATATTTTTTGATGAGAATAAACCCAATTTTGGAAGTAAAATGACGAAAATTACAACCATGCCACTAGGATTTGCGTCCTTTTATATGGATCATGACCCTAACCCCGTGATTTGCCCGAAAGGTTTGATCACCGATTAAGTTTGACACACTTAATTAGATGAAGCCATGTGTCCAGTACAAATTGTACCAATTGTGTACTGTAAATATGCCCATTTGTCAACATTTACATCATCTAGTACTGTGCAAGCCACTTTATTATATATTCACCTGCAAACTCAACCCAGGATACTGACCAATACTGTAATTTCCCACGTTTTATAATCAATATAATTTGCAACCTTTTGAGGTCTCATCATTTGGCGTTGTCTATGGAAAAGTAATATTACTGTCAATATTCATTAGGTGCTCTGCTATGGTGGATGATAGAGGTAACGGGATTGAGAATCCTACTCTCACTCTCCCATTATGATTTCAGAATGCGTGTAATAACCCAAAATTTTGGAATTTTTTTTTCTTTCGAATTATAATAAGTAATTATGACATTAAAATTGACTCGAGGTAACAATATAAATAAGAATATCGAACCTATTATAGATTGTACACCTAACTAATAAAAACTTGTATTAGGAGTCCAAATTATAAATAGGAAATTTACTTCATAATATTATTTAGAATATTAGAATTAGTCAACAAAGACTCATAATATATTTTCGGGTAAATTGCAAAATTGGTCCCATAAGTCAAGCCATTTTGGATTTTGGTCCCAAACTTTTCCCTTTTCTAGAATTGAGTCCTTTATGTCCAATTTTTTGTCAATTTCAGCCCTCGAAGGGGTTGCCGTTATCTTTCTTAACGGGAAACCATATTCAGCCATTAAATACAATGAAGTGGAGGGCAAATTTACCTCTATCAACTCCCTTGGAGGACATTTTACAGCTTTTATCGCTTTTTTCCACCATTTTTGGTCTTGCAGTAGCTCCAGATTCACAGTGAATGAAGAAGACATTTTGCCACGCATAAAAGCCAACGGAGCAAGAGAAAACATGGCTCACCATGAAGCTGTGCTTTGTTTCTGTGGAAGAGCACCATCATTGAAGACTTCTTGGACAAATGATAACCCAGGTAGGAGGTTCTATGGCTGTCCTTCTATGAGTAATGGTTGTCGATTTTTTGTTTGGGAAGACCCTCCAATGTGTGCAAGAGCAAGACAAGTGATACGCGGGTTGCTTAGGAGATTGAATGCAATGGAAGAGAAATTGCCAAAACTTCAAAGGAGGCAAAATCTGCTACTGTATTTAGTGGTGGTTTCTTAGTTGATGACATTTTTCCTTTGGTTTAGTTAACTAGTTTGCTGTTATGGTTAGAGATGAGATAAAAGTCTTACTTTGTTCATCCAAAATCAAGAGTTTCAGGCTAGAAAAACAGGAGTCTTATTTGGAAGATATTGTCAATTAAATGGTGTTATTGTGTAGTACATATTTATAAATGAAATGAATATTTTATTTGATGTATGTAAACTTTGGTTCAAATTTCAGTCTTTGTTTTTAAGAGGCCAAAACAACGACATATTCCCATGCTTTTTTTTCAATTCTTAGAACCACAACTAGAACCAAAACAATATCATGCAATGCAATGCTAAACCAATGCAGAACCAGAATCAAGAAAAACAAACCAAACATGCAATACTAATTGGAACCATACAAAATTATATGAAAGGAGATGCAACTCCATCAATATATTACTAATAATGATCAGTTACTACATCTTGTTTTCTTGCTCAAGCAGCACATCATGGATCAAATGACAAAAAAAGAAAAAGAAACCTAAGATATAGCATCAACATCCAATTACCAACTGTCTTAAGCAGTCAAAACAACAACAACAGATAACCAAAATGATATAGCATCCAAAATAGAACTTATAGACTTTGCACTACACGAATAAACAACTGTCAAACATCTTTATTCTCTTCCTAATGACAGTGCACAAATTTGCCATTGAATCAAATCTTTGGCCTTCTTCTCCTAAGATTAGAACTGGAGCAGAAGGGCATCACTGTCTGTTTACCTGGCACCAGAACTTGTGCCTCTGTGATTGCAGCCTTTGATCTTGTCCTATAAGTAGGTGTTTGACTGGATGAGGGCCTGGGAGATTCGTTTGCACGTTTCTCCACTTGTGAAGGATTCTCTGCAGCTTTAGACCTTGTTCTAATAGGGTATAAACTTGAATTTGGAGATAGTATTGGCACATCACCCATATTTCTTATCCTTTTCCTTGCCTATTTAATTCATAAAATAAATGAATAAGTATAAAGCAAAAAACATACTTGAGAGGCATAAAATTAAATAAATTACTGTTAGCTTTAATCCGATCAATCCAGTCATAGATTCTTGAGTTTGTGGTTGTGAATGCTCAACAGTATTTTGTGAGGTTGGCACAGTCCATATATCACCATTATCTTTGCTTGTCTCCTCGTGTACCTAATCAAAGATAACAAATTAGACTGGCAAATGTGAGTGTGGGGCATACTTAGAAAAGAAAAACACAGGTAAGTGATATAGGCATACGGGCAAATATGAGTGTGGGGCATTATCTTCAGTTTCACCATGTGCATTCTCTTCATTTAAATATTGTGCATTCTCTTCTTGTCTTTCAGTTTCTTTACCACGAACCTATACAAAAGAATTGAATACACTTTCAAAGAGTGTGCAAGTGCAAGTAAATTAAAGTATGTATGCAAATAGAGATGGAATGTAACTTACTCCACTTGATTCCTCATTTTTCTGATTCTTGCAACCTTTCCTATTATGCCTTGTGCCTCCACATAATCTGCACCTAATGGTCAGTTGTTGCTTTCTCATTCTCACTGTCTCAGCATTGTTCTTCTTTTTGGTGCATTTCCTCTCCTTTCTACGAGGCTCATCCATTTCCAACCTTCTTGCTCTAGCTAGCCTGCCAGCACTTCTACCGGGGTTTGGTGGCAGTGGAGGAGGTAAGTTGGTCTTCTTCCATAGCTGAGAACCATTTACTGGATAGATTGCATTCTCATACACCTTTAGAAATGTCTCCACTGAGTAACACTTCTCTACAAAATCATCCGGATCTTTAACTTGACTACAAATGGCAGACATGGCATGCTTACAAGGAATACCACTTAAATCTCATTTTCTACATGAACAGTTATGCTTCCCAAGATCAACTGTGAATTTAGACCCATCATAGCATGAAATCTCATAGTGCATATAAGTGGACTTAATTAGTATACGATCAGCAGCTTGACCAACATGCTTCTCCACAATTTTTCTGATTTTGGGATAGATTTTGCCATGCCATTTAGCCCTAGCTCTATCCCTATTCTCCTGAAGTTTTACCATCAATAACTCAATAATTTCTTCCAACATACTTATGATAGGCCTATCTCTTGCACTTAAAATGGTGGCATTAAATGACTCACATAAGTTATTAAGAAGTATGTCACACTTAGGGAATGTTTTAAAGTGTGATCTACTCCATTGAGAAGGACACTTATCAGAAAACCACTCAAGTGCATTCTTATCAAGTTTCCCATCTCTTTCATCACATTTTCAAATTCAGAGACTGCACTAGCCATGGCCGCATTCCAAAGTACCTTTTTGTATGCTAACCCCCTAAAACCAGCCATTTTCATGTTCCCATGTAAGTGTCTAACACAAAATCTGTTGTCACAAGCTGGAAACACAATATCAAATGCAGGCAGCAACCCTTTTTGCTTGTCTGACATAAATGTAAACTCATATTCCCTCACAATATTTAAATCGACTCTTAGTAACTACAAGAACCACTCCCAAGTGTCTTTATTCTCCTTATTTACAACTGCATATGCTA
>JACFYI010003771.1:258964-269181 GCA_014898755.1 Handroanthus guayacan
TTGGAAACATCTAATATTTTGTCAAGTTAGGCTTCAACAAGTAAGACTTATGGCTCTTTTTCCTCTATCCTTGAGCATATGTTCCTTTTCATGCCTCTTGTGTTGTTTTATTGTTAAGCTCATAAATATGTTATTCATGATGATATGGTTATTTAATATGAGCTTTCATTTGATCATGGAAATAATTTCCTTGCTTTATATGCTCAAAAACCATTGACAAGATCTTATTGAACCTTAATGTTTCATTGATGTCATGACCTGAGCTTGGGAGTGTTATTGAACCAAGGACCATGGACTATGAGGTGGAATTGATAACCTAAAATCGAATAAAAATGAAAGATACGGACACGAAGACATGTTTTAACTCGATTTTTATTTTTCAAAAAATCTTTAACCAATACTAAAAACGATACTTTATAAATGTTTATGGACATGAAACAACCCCGAAAATGTGATTTTGAACAAAACCTCAAAAGAAAATAAAAAGATGAAAAATGGAAAAAAGTGGCCAAGACTCGGCGCTTAAGCGCCCATGCAAATGCCCAAGCGCTCATAATGAGCGCCCAAGCTTCGGGTCCGGTTGATAAATTTTTGTCATTCCAGAGGCTGAGTGCTCAAGCACCCATCTGGGCACTCAAGCGCTTAGACCACAGGAAAAATTGATGGATTGGCGCCCAAATCTGTGCTTAAGAGCCTAGCTCAACGACTCAAATTTCGTTTTTCAGCTTTGTTTGGTTGAACTGAGTCCGTATCCGATCTTTTTAAAGTATGATTAAGTTTTCAAAAACAATGAATCATCTAGTCCATAGTTCAATCCTAATTTGTTCGATCTAAATGATTGACTAAGTTTCGAGTTGTCCGATTCAATCATTAGTAGTCAATCAAAATGTGCCAAGAGCTTCATGATTTTGATATGTTTGACTGTCCTGATTATTTGAAGCCGACTGTTCTAATTGTCTGTTGGGCCCTAGGGATTTATATGAGTGTCTGATTGGGCAACGTCGGGTTGTCAATACGAGCTCATGTGAATCCTCATCTGTGGGATAATCCGGACGACCCTGGAGGTAAGGTTCTGAAGGGTTATTCTAAAGCACGTACATCGGCTGTAATTTACTGTATCTATTGCTCCTTTGGGAGTTTGGAGGGATAAGGACATTATATGAAAAATATTGAAGATATAAGGGTGATAGACCTACCAAATTGCTTATTTCTACCTTTATGACTTGAATGTGATACTTGCTCTTGTTATCAGCTTGATTTGTTCATTCTAAAATTGTTCTGAATCATTTACCGAAATCACATTCTTCTCTTGTTATCAAACTGCTTATTGTTTGGAACTCTTTCACCTCTGTCATTATGCAATAAGTTTTTCTGGGTCAGTGGACTCATGATTCCATAATATTATGTAGGTTCACAGACTGTGGATTTAGTAACTGAAACCCTGTGTTAGTATATGACGTTCCTTTTGGAATTGATGTATAAAAGCATGTACTTGGGCATATTGAACGTTTTGATTTAACATTTGTTAAGAATGTATAGATTGTCGGCTTGTAATAGTTAGGATATTCGGATGTGATATTTTGGTTTAGTTAAGTTCCCATTTGAACCATGGATGCATTTGGCTTGTAATTTGGATTTTGTAATGAATTTTCGAAAATTTCAGCCTGTAAATTGGATACATTAAGTTATGGAATTGTATTTTGGAATTCCTGTTTACGATTTTAGAATGTTTCTGATTGCGAGTAGTGCATCAAATCTCGGGGTGAAACACTCTGGGAACCAGGGTGTTACACTACCCATACTTTGGATTGGAAATGGACCTTGGACATTGGACTAAGAGGAGGATATGATAACCCAAGATTGAAAGAAAATGATAGATATGGACAAAAACGTGGCTTCTCGACTTGATCATGATTTTTTCAAAAAATCTTAAACCAAACTTTAAAATGATGATTGACAAATATTTATAGATATAAGAGAATCTCAAAAATGTGATTTTGAACCAAAAATCAGAAGAAAATAAAAAGACAAAAAATTAAATTTTAACCCAAGAGTAAGTGCCCAAGCGCTCAACTTGGGCACTCAAGTGCCCAAGTTGGCACTCAGGCACTCGTTCTGGTGTTGAAAACTCATTTTTTTTCAAACGAATACAGAAGCTGAGCACTCAAGTGTCCATTTGGGTGTTCAAGCGCTCAGACCCTTGGCAAAAGTCACTATTTGAGCGCTCAAGCGCCCAAACGTACGCCCAAGCTCTCGTTTTAGTGAGCTAAAATGAGATTTTCAACTTCGTTTCGATGAACCAAGTCCATATCTAACCTTTCTAAACATATTTATAATTTCAAAACAAAAAATCTTCTAGTCCATAGTCCAATTCGGAATTGTTTGATTGATATGATTGACTCATTTTGGAATTGTTTATTTGATATGAGTGGTCAATCAAATATGTATCGAAATGGCTTCATGATATATGATATGTCTGAAATGTTGTGTTTATTTCAAGTCTATCTGAATGAATGATCATTGAGCTCTGGGGGTTTTCAGGAGTATCAGATTTGGGCAATATCAGGTTGACGATCTGAACCTTTGTAAAATTCCCAACTGTTGGGTAGTTCGGACGAGCCCTGGAGGTAGGATTCTGAAGGGCTATTCTGAAGCACGTAGGTCGGCTGTGCTTTACAGTTTATCTGATGCGCCTTGAGGGAGTTTGAATGGATGAGGATTTTATATGATATGTGTTGGAGTTATAAGGGTGATAGACCTACCAAACTTCCTGATTCAGCCTTACGACTTGAATGTGATAATTGTTTAATGCTATCTGTTTGATTTTGACCGTTTTGATTATTTTTGAATCGTTTAATGAATCACATTCTCGTCTTGTTATTGATATAGTTATCAGTTGAACCTTTCTATTCCTGATTTCATGCCATAAGTTTTACTGGGTCAGTGGACTTATAATTTCATAATATCATCTAGGTTCTTAAACTATGGATTAAATGACTGGAAGCTCCGGGTTTGATTGTGAACGTTTTTCTTTTGGGAATTTGCACTTAATTACATATTTTGGCTCGATTGAATGGTTGGACTTTTAGATTGTATAGTTAGATGGCCTATAATGTTAAGTTAGCTGCTTATGTATATTGAAAAAATTTTATCAGCTTGAAACGATTTTATCAGTTGGGATTTTAGTTTGAGTTGCTATACGTTAGTTCCAATTTTTGGTTTTAGAATGTTTTCCGACCGTTAGCAATGTTCTGGATCACGGGGCGAAATGCTACCACGACCCAGGCCGCTACAAGATTTAGGCCCTTATAACTCAAACGGCCCTACCTCAAATATGAGAGGTTATATTCTTCACATGTAGTGCTTTGAAGCATTACTTTCTTAGCCAATGAAAAATTAAGAGAAAAACTTTGTTTGAGCTCATATTTATTTTTGCAATTGTGAGATTCTTTTGCTTGTCAACAATGACATACTGATCATTATTAAACTTCATTTTGAAATCTTTTTCTCACGGATGGATGACATTTAACCATATTTGAGCCGAATTAGGAGCAAAGAACACATCTTCTATTATACTCACATTACTTTCTCTAGTTTGCACTCCAATTGCTCCTTTTTCATTAATTTTATGCATTTTGCCATCTCCAAGCTTCACCTCTGATAATATGACTCATCCAGATTCATGAATGTTTTCATATTTCCACCCATGTGATTAATGCAACCGCTATTCACATGCTGAGTATTCTCAAAATGTTATGAGTTCAAGCACAAATAAAATACCTGATCAGTATCCGTAAAGTTTGCTTTATTTTTGTCTCCGTCTTTATTCTAACAATTTCCTGCATAATGATTCACATTTCCACATCTTTTGCACTCAAACCAGCAATTTCTGTATTGTGACCATTTTTTCTGCATATGTAACAATACAAATTTGAATTTTGATTAAAAATTATTTGAATAAAATTACCTCTTCTTCCTCATCCATGGACTTGGAAGTTTTCATATCCATTTCTTTTTTATCTTGGCCGTCTTTTTCATTTTATTGCCCAAAAATATTGGCTCTCACTTAAAAAGTTTGCTCCAAGCTTTGGCCGAAAAATCTGTTCGTTCTTTTCTCATGAGTTTCTAATGATTCCATAAGTTTACTTAAAGATAATTTTGACAAATCTTCAAACTCTTTTATTATAGCAACTATGTGCCCGAGCTTCGCCAACAAGCACCATATTACTTTCTTCACTCCTTACCATATCTTCATATATGATTTACTACTGTAGAGACTCTAGAAAAAGAATCTTATAATTCTTTGCATCTTTCTTGGGTAGAGTATCAAAGTCTCGCCATAAGTTTTGCAATTTTATGGAGATACCCTTTTCATAGCCTCCAAAACTTTTTTTTTTTTTAAGTTTATCATGTATCTTTGGATGTTTTTACGCCCATAATATATGAAAGGATAGATCTGTTTACCCTTTGGTGCTTAAAGGACAAAGCTCTTACGTCTTTGATCTTGTTCTCCTTATGCTCCTGTTTTTTCCTCAGGAGTGTATATGTTATATCTCTCTTCAATAATATCCTAGAGTTTATAGGACATGATCAATATCTATGTTAGGACACTCCATATTTCATAATTTTGTCCAACAAAGATTAGAACACCTTATTGGAATATGTGAAGGAAAGCTCATTAGCCAGTTGAAACCATTTTTCTTTTACATGCAAAGAAATATCAGGCCAAGTGTGGCTCTGATACTACCAATTTGTTGGGTGTAAATATATATGACAGAATTCTCTTCCATACAGTAGAACTTTGGAATTCTTTTTCTCTCAAAATTGCTATTGCCAATTTCTCTCAATTTATGCCTTGCTTGCTCCTATAACTCACACATATATATAGCAGTACAAGTCAACTAACAACCTAGCTTTAAGACTTAAGGAATTGAATCTCCAATTCAGAATTATTTCATGCCAAACACTCAAACATGGCTGCCTTGCATGTCAGCCATTTTGTAGCTCAATTGCATGACCATTATCTAACTAGTAAGAGAATTACAAATTAGTTTATTAGCATTAAACACCCAACTAGAAAGATGCCAAAAACTCCCTATATTTCAAGCAACTTGAGTTATTAACTACTAACAACAATCTCTTGAAGAGTTAAAAAAAGCGTAAGACAAATATTTAAGTGCGTGAGTCCACATGTTGCTGCCTTGTCCAAGAAAATTGCATAAAAAATTTTCAATTTAGTCAATTTGATTTGGGAATTTTGAGTGATTTTAGGTTTGAAATTGATTTACTAAGGAAGGGTATTTTATTTGATTTTGGGTTTGTCAATTGTAATACCATAAAGGTTATTTTATACATGCACAAATTGGGGGTTTAAGGTCTGAAATACCCTCACCAACTCAAGCTTAAGTCACGTGGATGGCTTTGAATTGAATACAACTTGTGTATTCCACCGAACTTAGTTCTAGGTGGTAAAATTGAATATTTGCAATGGTTTGGGAATATTCGCACGTTCAAAAAGGCTAGAATACAAAGTGCACTGGACCTTATAGATTGGGGGTGTCTGCATTTTAGTCTTAATTTAAAGTAGCAATAAATAGTAACTTTTGGTTTCAAACCTATAATAAAACAATATCGAAGGTGAAGTTAAGTTTATAACATTTGTTTTGCATGTACGGCAACTTCTATCTAATATTTTTAAGTTTTCTTTTTTATAGATATCAATTTTTCGTTCTGTATATTTAATAAAAATAAATATTCACTTCATTTTTTATTTTCTCTCCATCGTCTAAATGTCTCTATGGCCGTACATAGCTGGTTTAGAACTTATATTTTCTTCATATTTGATCTTCTATTCCACAACATACATAAATACCTAGTGCATAAATTGTTTCTTTAGCTAAACATTTCGATACAGGTGCAAAAACCTTTGTGTGTACGCGTAAAATGAAATGAAATATAAATCATTAAGTGAAATAGATGATTAAAGTACTTCATTTTCTACTTCTTTGGGGATTGGATGCACTAGATCAATGTTATGCAATATGGCTAACTCTTTCATAAGCCCTTTAATCAAGGTTAAAGCTATAATAGAAGCACTTGGTTATAATTTTATTAGCTAAGATAAAATGAGAAACTTTTATTCTTCTCTACATAAGAGAATTTTTGTTATCTACAAGTCTAAGGTTATCACATCATGGCAATCCAATATTATTTTACTTAATTTAACTTGAAAGAAACACAAAATCAAGCCATTATGCCCCCATTCTCTTGCCCTTCAATTTCTTTGTTGATAACTTATTTTGGTATCTAGTGACTCCATTGATTAGCTCCAGCAGATACCTGCTCATGTGAGGCAAAGCTTAGTAAAGAGCATGTATTAATAAAGAAAATGCACTAAAGAACAATATACTAACCTAGCTATGGTACAAGTTAGAAACATGTGGTTGCAAGTTTTCATTGTAATCTAATCCTAATTCTTGTCGTAAAGCAGTGAAATTTTGGACCATGTTATCCATGTTCTGAAATTCAAAGACATCCTCAGTTATGTCTCTTTGGCCTGATGAAGTATTTATGTTCAGTGTAGCACTTTGGGGACCAAATGCAAAAGTCTCATTCATGCCAAAAGTTCGTCCAACTTGTCCCATGTTGAATGTTTCATTGCTTTGAGCAAAGAGGCCATTACCATGATCGAGAAGAAGTTGAGGATGATATCGTTTGTGAAAACTTCCATCATGATTATTTTCAATCACATTGGTTTGTGATTCTCGATGATTCTCATGATGTTCTTGAATTTTTAGATGAAAACCAGAGTTGACTAGCTGAGGCATAGATCCAAATCTCAGCAACTTCGTCCTTGGAGCTTTGCTTTTGAAGGGCATCGTTTCAGAATTAGCTAGTTTAGATTTTCTCTCATTAGGAGGTTGCCAATTTGCGTTGCGACATTTCTATGGAAAACAATGTTAACAAGTGCATCAAAAATTTCAATGTTAACAAGTGCGTCAAAAATTTCCTAGATTATGAAGAAACTAAACTTACTAGAATATGCAACATGTAAACTAATCATTAAGAATATAGATAGTTGAAATGTGTATATTATTGTTTATTGGCATAAATTCATTGTGATAACCATAAAATTTTTTGTTGTAGATATCACAAATTTTGGCATTTAGATCTTGAATTAAGTCATGTACATTAATCAATACTACTTCCAAAACAAAATTGCATTGAAACAAATAAAATGACAAATTATTTCTAGGTTTACCAAGTGGATAAATGAATTTGCATTAAGGTTTTCATGTACTTGTATTACATCTATTATCCAGAAAAGCAATTAAGAAAATTAAAGTACCATATTAGTGCCAGGTTTAGATTTAGAAACAAACCTGAAGATGACTTGCCACTTGCATTCTAGTAAGGCCAGGTACATTCATTAGTTCAAGAATGTCTTTTGGATAGCATCCTATTCTCGAACAAGGCAAAGGATGTTAAATAATTTCTTTTGTTAATATCAAATTCACACGTTGTCACAAACATATAAAAGATCCAATACTATGTATTGGCATTAATAAATCTATATAATGGCAAGAAAGACATACTTCCTTCTCCAAGTTGTGTGATGGCATTCATAAATTTCTCATGAAGTTCTTGAGTCCATTCTGTCCAAACTTTCTTTCTAAACATAACGTTATCATGTTGAGAATTTCCCAAGCTCACATTCTTCTTTGGTTTGGATTTTTCAGCCGCACTTCTATTCTCTTTTAGGTTAACTTCAATAAGATTTTCTCCAACTTCTTTGTGATGTGCATTGTACTCTATAGCCTCTCTAAGTTGTTCTTTTTCTTTAGGTCGATATGCTTTCTCCCTTAAAACATGTTGCCATAGGTACCCTACTATCTCCATTGTGAGTGGCTTTTTGACACAAAGAAAGGCTCCTTGCTCTAAAGCCCTCATGATCGTTGTAGCATCATCATCATCTAACATCACTTTATTAAAAATAAGCAAATTAAATACATGTACTGTGTTTTAACTATATAGCATCAGTGTTTATAAAATTATAAGCCATTTTTGAGAGAAAAGGTAAATCAATATTTCAATAAATGTTGAGGAACACTTACAAATTACAAGCAAATCCATTTTAATAGCGTATTGTAGAAGTTGGAACCCATATGAGTCGGGTGAGTTCATATTTACCATCACAATATCATATTCATCCTTCTGTTTTGATAACATTGATAAAGCTGTGGATGCAAGTTTTGTTGTACTAACTGAAACCAAAAAAATCAAGAAAAAGTAAGTGACACTAAAATATTTTAAATCTTATAAGAACTTTATAGTAGCTTCATGCTTAGGAGATATTTTACCAAAATGGTGATACTCACTTAATTTAATGCAATTCGCTTATCACGATTAGTTATACATACATACATATATATATATATGAAAAAAAGCTTCTAGGGAACAAATTTGGTTAAAAATGATTGTCATAAATTTTCCAAAAACATTAAAAAAAAAAAATTTCTTCAAACAAAATCAACAATGAAATAAACAGATGAAAAAAAATGTTGATTCATGGTTGATACGATTAGGAAATCCATAAATTAGACCATAAGTGTTGCAATAATATAGGAAAATTATATGCAATGATTGAAATAGTAAATTATAAATGTAGATTCTCTTCTGTGGTTATATAGGGGTATTCCGGCATGTAATTATTGTTCTTCAATTACATAAAAGTACTGAAAAATTAAATTTGTCATAAATAAGAGAAATGGCGCGAAATTTAAATTTGAAAATCTAATTTCTTAATGAAGACATCAAGAAAAATCTAATGACTCATTTTTAACCTACACTAGTTCTAGTGAAAACTAAATCAAGTTATGAAGCTATATAACATTAAAATTTCTTCCAAAAATAAGAAATTGATTTGATCGATCAACAAAAAAGAATTCATCTTCTAGTTGTTCTTCACAAGGTCCAAAGATGAGTTTTATATACCTTTATAAGAGAAGTTTTGCAACATATTTTTAATGTCATCATGATCTTTAGTATCATACTCAACAAGTAATACATGAACCATCTGTGCCATATTTGGTGAAAATGCGAGTGAAACAGGTGAAGCTTCGAAAGTCCAATAGCCTATATTTTTTGTAATGTTTAGAAATGTATGACTCCACTTATCTGCACAGTAGAAAATTGAAGATAAAAAGGTCTACAAGAAAAACACAAAATTCTACTAAAACTTGGGTACATGTAGTCTATATTACTACTAAGTGCTCAAATACAATAGAGATGGCTACTAATTTATATACAATTTTTGTATCTGATATTCAGTGATTTTTTTTCTTTTTTAACTTTTTGGACGGTGGTCTGAATTCATAACGTTTAGCATTAAAACTAAAGTCAGCTTTTTGCATTTCTTTGTTGTGGTCCCCCCAAGTTGACTAATAGGTAGCCAATGCTCATTAATTTGCCACACTAGAACAAATTCATATCATTACATCTTACATATCACAGTTTTTAGCATTAACTAAGATAGTTTTTTTATACAACTACTAATGTTTGAATTCCAGAATTAAATGAGCCATAGTTTTCCTCCCCCACTTTAATGTTTTTCTTTTCAAATGGAAAAAATAAAGCAAAAGAGAAAGAAATAGAAAGTTAAATTGTTCCCAACAATTCAACAAAATTTATATTATTACACTTTTTGATATATACTATTAATTATCACTGTTGTTTCAAGGCAATACAACATAAGGGGTTGTTGGGGAACTGGCCATGATTTTTTTAAAAAAAGAAAAAAATTAAAAAAAAAGGTAAATGTAGCATATAAAATTATATTTTCTTCTTAGGATCTGTCTACAAAAAGAAGTTCATCTCTAAATGGACACACCTCTTTAGATATTGTTAATTAAAGTACATTTTTAGCTAATAAAGTAATATTATGTGGGGAAACATGTTGAACTTGTTTTTACATATAATAATTCAAATAAAACAATTAGTTTCTTTCTTTACTTTTAAAAAAAAAAGAAAAAAGAAAAAGAAAATGCCTATTTTCTTTGATTATACAGAAAATATACTCTACTTCTTTATGATAAAAAAATTTCAAAAATAAAAATAGAAGTGTAAGGAAACTACAGTTCTTCCAGTAATTACTTGTAAACAAGTCACACCACTTTTACTTTCTTCATTTTTCATTTAAAAACCATGGGTTAATATAT
>JACFYI010003772.1:9059-27169 GCA_014898755.1 Handroanthus guayacan
CTCAAGGGGGATTTGGTTGGGCGTTACGGCACGTCGACCTGACCCTTGAGACTTATCTAACGTTGAGGTAGCTAGGAGAGAACTTGGAGGTAGGTTTCCGAATAGTTATGCTCGGCACGTGGTCGACCGTGCCTAATGTTTAATGGCTTGTCTCGAGCAGCCACCCGAGAGGCAAATGGAGGAATAAGGTTGATAATGTTTGAAGATATAAGGGTGACAGACCTACCAAATATTTGTTTCAGCCATATATGATTTTTGACATTCATAATATGTTTAATTTTTTTTTGCGAGCTCACAGTTACCTTGAAATTTATCCTCTTTGAGATGAATGTCAACGTTTGGCTTGGTACCTTGTTTTAATTCTTTGATCACCATCCTTTGAATTCCCGTTATGATTTTTACTAAGTCTCTAGACTTACTTTAAATCTCTTTAAAATATGTAGATGAGTGATTCGGACTTGAGATTGTGGTTTTCGATCATTTTTGTGGTGGACGACCATGTGAGATGCCGAAGCATTGAATATTCTGTCCATGTACACTTTACAGTTTCGAGAGCCCCAGGAGGGTGGTACTTTTTTATTAACGTTTACCCGTACGGCGAGATTGTAACCTATCTTACTGGGGAACCCCTAGACTAGCTTTTCCTTTATTTTATTTTGGTTTGTAATGTAGTAAGCTTAACTTCATAGCTAGTGTGTATAAAAGTGTAAATTATGGGTGAATGTTAGTATTAAACTTAGTGCTTTGTAAATAATGTAAATTATGGAGTGCTTGTAAGTTAGGATCGGTATCTAGAAGTTGTATTTGATATAAATTATGGATTAAGAAGTTTAAGAAGTTTATGTTTAGTATTACCAATTATTCTTGCCCAAGAGATCACCATAGCACAATCGCTCGAATAATACAAAACTTTAAACAAATATTCAACCTAAGTTTTATTAAAAATCACTGAAGAAGTTTCGTGGAAAAATTGAAAATAAATTTTATTGGAACAATAAAAAATGAATCTTATTGGATTCTTTAAATTAAGTTTTATTAAGATGCTCAATTATAAATTTCATGAGAAAATTTAAAAATGAGTTTCACATAAGAAAGTACATTTAAAGGGAGCTCGTTTTAGAATAATGTGTTCATATTTATTTTAGTATAACTACACTTATTATCGATTGTGAGTAACGTCCCGAAAACTAGGGTGGAAGTGCACTAGGTCCCCGGGGCTCTACATATTTCATTATGTGACTATGTGTAGGTGACTAAATTTGGAGGTAAAATGCGCTGGCATTTTGTTTTCTCATTTATAATAAATAACCATAGTGTACGTATTGAATTTACAGTCCGTGTGCATTTTGTACTAGATAGAGCTCCGGGTGGGTGGCTTGTAGCCACCGATACCTTAGTATTTGAAGAGTATATCGAATAGATTGAAAAGATGCTTTCTTTTTATCTTGTACTACAAGCCGAATTATGTAATAGTTGAGCTTGTATTTAGTAAGTTTAAAACTCTAGTAATCATGTAAATTACGGCTTGTATAATAGTGGTAGTGTGCCACGTTTTGTACATTGTGTAAATTTTAAGTTAAGTTTAAGATAAGTTTTATCTAAAGATTGTGTTAATGTCAATTTTAATATTTAGCTTAGTTGCCCTTGTTTGTGAGTAATGTCTTGGAAACTAAGGTGGAAGTGCACTAGAACCCTAGGGCGTTAAAGGGGAATTAAAAAAAAAATGGGTATAGAGTCAACAAGGCAATAAATGAAACAAATCATGCCAAATGATTGTGATAATCTCAAATATAAACGAGTAGCTCGACAAGAGTGTGAAACAAGTCAATAATATATTAACAAGTAATGCAATCGTATAGCAAAGGTAGAACTAATATTCGATGAATCTGTCACCTTTATAACTCCGAAATAATATATAATCTTTATCCCTATACAGGTCCCACACTCGAGTGGTCGCTCTAGATGGTGACTCAATCATGTAATGTGACATAAATGTTATCGGTCCGCGTATCACAGGCTAGTCCTTGGAAAATCTATTCTAAGCTTTTGCGAAACTACTTAAAGGAATAGGAAACCCTTCAGGGGATCAACTGTCAGCCCAACGTCACCCAGCATCCCTCCTAAAGTTTTCCAGGGGCCCATAAAATGATTATACAATAGGTTTCAAAAATAATGAGATTTGTCCAAATTAAAATTTTCAAAGTTAAACGAGGTTCGGACATTATTAATTGATTCGGATAGAATTTCAGACAAATAAATTATTTATTCGGATTTAGGAGAGCTTAACACAGTCAAATATGAACTTAGAATGGCAAAAAAAGTCAAAATATAAAAATTTTGCTTCTGTTATAGGCATGTCCACGTGCAAAAATGGGCACAGACATGAATGTAGAGGAAAAATGCTCGAGGTTATCACCCTGAGCGCATCTGCACGCAAAAATACGCGCAGTTGCGCTCGATAACAGTAATTTATTTTTTTTTATCCTTATGATGGTAGATATCTAAATGTGAAAAATTTAGACTTTATTTGTTCTACTCATCATCAAGATTTTTAATTTTTAAGTTTTAGGAAGAATTGAAGAAATTTCAACTTTTGTGTTATTTGATTTTCAAGGTGTCTGAGCCCTTATTTGTCCATAATATCAACTTCATAACCCTCCATCATAGTCAAGAATTCAATAGCTTATGGTAAGGCTAAAGGTTCAATAAGAATTTGTATCCAAAGCAAGGAATTTCTAATATGGTTTTATCAACATGATTTTTCAAATTTTCCCAAGGAAATTGTTCACGACATAAGTATCAATTTATAGCAAGGTATTCATGGGAGGGAGATAGCTACAGTTCTTACCTTTGTGCTAATAACCTCAAGGTCTTGGTAATAAACTTCAATCCTTCAAGCAACTCCTATAGCAATAAGCATCGTATGAGGTTACACTATATTCTTCTAAGATCAAATGAAGAAACTCTAATCACAAAACCCAACATAAATAGGAGACTTACCAAGTAATCACCCTTACTCTTTCCCTTGAAGTTAATAATTAAAAGATGTGGTTATTCTTGTTTGTGAAGAGAGCAAAACAAGAACAAGAGAATTTGTGAAATGGAAGACAAAAGAGAATGAAATGTGAGTTGTCTTGCAACTAAAATGAAATTTTACAGAAATGAAGCACAGGATTCATTTGAAATTTACAAATTTATTATCTAATTCAAGCCAAATTTTGGGAAATGAAAATAGGATTCATTAGTCATTTTCTCTTTATTCTTATTGGTTAATGGTTAATTGGATAAAGATCAAAATTTGAAGCAAGTAAATTGATTGGAAAATGAAAATATCAACGTGTGTGTGTATGTGTTTTGGCCGGCTCTTTATATATATATATATTTATGTATATATTTTGATTTTATCTAATGTATGTTCTAGTGTATAATGTATGGTGTAGTTAGGTGAGTTGGGGCTAAATTTTTGAGCCATATCTTGGGCCAAAAATTATTTCTTAGGCCACAATAATGCATATAATAGTTTTTGGGGTAAAATAAATTTTTTGAAAGTGATGAAATATTTTTTTATTGAGAGAAAGATCTCAAATTGACAAAAAATAGATTAGCGATTAGGGTTTTTATTGAAAACATTGTAAAAATTGAGGGTCTAAAAATTAAATTAGGAGAATTTTCATTTAAAAATTTAATTAGGAGAATTTTCTCATTTTAATATTTAATTAGGAAAATTTTCAGGTTGTTACATGCCCCTTTCTAAAAAAATCTTGTCCCTATATTCGTACTTTAATCAAATAGGTAGGATACTTTTCATGCATCTCATCCTTACGATCTCAAGTGGCCTCTTCGACTTTCTAATTCCTCCAAAGGACCTTAACTTGGGGTATCCTATGATTCCTAAGTTCACAGATTTGAAAACCTAGGATACGAATGGGTTGTTCTATATATGTGAGGTCGCTCTGAATCGGCACATCAATGTGCTCGATGATGTGAGAAGAGTCTGAATGATATTTTCGCAATTCGGATACATGGAAGACATTATGTATTCCTATAAGATTTGGTGGAAGGTCCAACTGATACGCCACTGGACCAATATATTTAATGATCTCAAAAGGTCCTACGTATCTCGGAACTAACTTCCTGCTCTTACCTATTCCTTGTATTCCCTTATACGGGACAAACTTCAAAAATGCTTGATCTCCAACGTTAAATTTCAGGTCTTTTCGATGCTTATCTGCGTAACTCTTCTGAAGATCATGGGCCATTTTCATGTTCTTTTTTATAATTTGAATTTTGTCAATTGATTCCTATATCATTTTAGGCCTTAGTTCGTCTCTTCCTTCCCTTGAGGTACTTCTTACCTCATCTAAGTTCCAATGTAAAGGTTATTTGTATTTTCTTCTGTACAGAGCTTCAGAGGGTGCCATTTGTATTTTGGTTTGATAACTATTGTTGTAGGCAAATTCCACCAAAGGTAAGTGCTTATCCCAATTTCTAGGAAAGTTCAGAACACAAGCTCTCAACATTTCTTCTAAAATTTGAATCACTATCTCTGATTTTCCCATACTGAACAACAGCTTAGTCCCCAATTGTTCTTGCAAACTTCTCCATAACCTCACCGTAAACTTAGGATTCCTATCGGAGACAATGCTCTTAGGTATTCCATGTAGCCGAATTATCTCCCTGATATAGATCTCGATGAGTTTCTCCACATTGTATTGAGTTTTGATAGGTAAGAAATGTGAAGATTTTGTAAGCCTATCAATTATAACCCAAATACTGTCACAGCCTCCTCTTATTACTGGTAGACCCACCACGAAGTCCATGGTGACCTGGTCCTATTTCCAACTCAGGATTGGGAGTGGCTGTATCTTTCCAAAGGGTCTCTGGTATTTCGCTTTAACGAGTTGACAGGTTAGGCACTTCTGTATATATTCACTTATATCTCTTTTATGTTGTCCCACTAAAATTTTTGTTTTAGATCTCTGTACATTTTTGTTCCTTCAGGGTGTACAGAATACTTGGTTTGATGGGTTGTTGTCAATACTTTCTCATGCATACTTACAGGAACACATATCCTATTTCTGAAGCACAATCATCCTTCTACATTTATCCTGAATTCAGATCTTGTTTATGCGCTCGTTGAGGATTTAAGTTTCTGTATCCAATCATATTTCTCTTGAGCATTTAGAATCTCACCATATAGTTCAGAATATATGTTCAAGTTTGCCGGCTTTTTCTTTCGATTTAATATGTCAATGACAACATTCGCCCTACCTGGATGGTAGGCGATGGTGAAATTATAATATCCCAAAAACACACAAAGTTTTATTCTCTACTTTTTAAACTAGAAATTAGTCAATAAATCTTTCTAAATCTTTATAAATCCAACTTTGGAGTTGAAGAAGAAATGAAGGAGGAAGGATCTTGAAAAATTAAGAGAAACCTTTGAAGGAAATATTAGATAAAATTGATGGTTACTCTCTATTGATTTTTTGTTAATTCATTGATTCTATCGATTTATTCATCATACGTGATTTTGTTTCTTGAAATCATGGTTTTATTTTTGTTCATCTTTCCATAAACCCTAGTTAGTTTAGATACCCTAGAATTTGCATTTTATTTGAAATTTCATCTCCGAAGTTTTCAAATATTTTGCGTATTTCAAAGAAATAAATTTTTCTCAATTTAAAACTTTTGTAGAAATTCCCAAATTTTCATACTCAAAAACCATCGCACAATCCAGAGGCTAAAAGTTCTCTTTATGCTCTTTATCCCTTTTAGGTTTCTATAGCTTCTTACCGATGATTCTAAGTATTCATTGATGAATTCATTCGGTGTTTATTAATCATCTTGATTGATTATTGAAAACATTGATTCAATCATTGAAAGTATTGACCCAATTGTTGTGAAACCTGAATGTTCTTGATTATTGGGCCCGGGAGCCACCGGTGAGAACGCTAGGTGGTATCGTCCCAATTATTGGATAGTTCTATGATTGCCTGGAGGTAGACTTTTCAGGGAACTAGTCCATGGCACGTAGTCGACTGTGCCTATTGATCCCTTCGAAGCGTCGAGGGTTAAGAATAAAATGTTGGAGGGATAAGGTTGTTCATAATGTTGAAGTCATAAGAGTGACAGATCCACCATATAACTAGTTCAGCCATAATTTACACTCCTTGATAATGATTTTCATTGATCCTATTGTTATTGTTCCTTTATTAATTCAACTCATTTATTACCTCTTGTCATTCTAATTCACTCATAAATTTTACTAAGTTCATTCGGAACTTACGTTATCAAATATTTTGCAAGTTAGGGCAATGGAGAAATATTGTAGTTAGCCTAGCGTACCTTTTTGTTTTGATGTGAATATGAAGAAATACACCTTGAAGAGTTGTATCTTTAATAAAAGTTATAATTGTTATCGTTTATTTGTGCAATGATATCATTTTAGTAGAAATCCACTCTAGGGGCAAAAGCTCTAGATTCGGGGCACTACAGAGTGGTATCAGAGCCTGAATTTAGGAATTTGGGGTCTCGAATTACTTTTGACTGCCAATTTAAAGTGATTTTTATGGTTAACTAAATACTCCCGTTGAAAGAAGTTGTTGCAAAAGGAAAGAATCCAAGCACTATATAGAAATAGAAGTAGATATAATAACATTCGTGCATAGTTTGTATGGGATTAGATATAGAGATTAGTAGAAATAGAACATAAATAGTAATTAGACATCCTTTGAATAATTGGTTGAAACTTCTGAACCTGACGTATTTTACGATATTTCCATGATAGGTGTTTTGAGTAATCTCAGAGTAATATGGCACCCAAGAGAAGCCAGCTACACAATAACCAACCACGGAAGCGAGGAAACCCTCGGCGAGAAGATCCCAATAGGTCTAACAACCTAACTAACTAAAATAATGATGAAACCCATGATGTACCTCTAAAACCTATACCACCGGCAAATATGCCAACTGCTAAGCATATATTTACTATGTGGCAGCAGTTTATGGATTTTTGTCAACATCAAGCAAATGTTGGAAACCGTAGAAATGAAACCTTTGAGATGGAGAATAAAATCTTAACTAGGTTTTTTTTTATTTAACTTGCCTAGATTTAAGGGAGAACTAAATGATCGAAAGGCAGAAGCATGGATTCAGGAAATCAAGAAAATATTCGAGAAAATATTTGAGAGTAATTGAACGAGAATGGAATGAAAAAGGAATAGATTGGACGTGGGAGGCATTCAAGGCAGAATTCTTACAAAAATTTATACCACAGGTCCTGAGAGATGCAAAGGAAAGAGAATTCATGAATTTAATTCAAGGGGCTATGACTGTAATGGATTATGAAGCAGAATATAATAGGTTAATCCAATATGCCGCTCATATCATTACAGATGAAAGGAGAAGGATGAGAAAATTTATAGAGGGATTAAAGCCAGAACTCCGTCGAGCCTTAGTTTCATGTGATCTTCCTAACCACAACCTTGAAGAGGAAAAAGCTATAGAAATTAAGAATGAATTCCGGGAACTTCAAAAGTTAAATGAAAAATGGAGAAAAGAAAAGAGAATGGGACAAGTGGATTCTGACAAAGGAAAGAAAAAGTTTCAAGAAGAAGAAATGACGATTGCTCCTGAAAATTCCTCAAAAATAAATAAGGATAAAGCTCCATATATTGTGCCAGCAACTATGACAAGAAGCAGCAACTACTGTGGACGTCTTTCTCATATGGAAGACCAATGCTGGGTTAAGCAAAAAAAATGCTTAAATTGTGGAAGCTCCCAGCACACATGGGAAAATTGTCCTAGGAGTCGTAACTTTAAGATGAATCCAGAGATTTTAAAACAACCACAACAGCAATTCAAAGTATGTAAGAGACCCTCGGCAAAGGCCAGAGCTTATGCCCTTATAGGCACAGAAAGTCAGGAAGTTACAGATGTTGTGGAAGCAAGGTTAGGAGCTCAGGAATGCAAGGATTCTTCCATCTAAGGTTCTTTAAAAGAAAATAAAAAACCTACATAAGAACATAAAGACGAGATACGCAAAAATATGCCTATCTTCCTAACTAACAGGTTTGAGCTATATATCTTAAAATTTAGAAGTTTACTTGACCTGTCTTATGTTTAAGATAGGATAGAATCTGGGGACCAGATTCTTCTAGGAGGGAGGGGAAAAATTTCTTAACTCCATCAATAAAATTTTATCTATGCATAACTATATTTTCTCATACATAAAAATATTTTCTTTGATTTTTAAACATTTTCTATAAGTTTTAAATATTCTCTAATAATTTTTAAAGTTGTTAAACTCATCCACAAAATTTGTTACACAAAATTCCTTATTTTTCCTTAAATTCTAAAATTTTCTAATATTTCTACACTGTAAGTTCCTTTCCAAATTTTTTCTTCTTAAAGGCCAAATAACTAGCCACTCACACACATATTCTCAAAGGGTATAATTTTATTTTTCCGAAAATCTTATCTACCATGTTGAGGAATTTTGCAAGTTTTCATTGCACCACTTTGCATATTGTCATGGCCAAATCTCATAAAGCCATATTGCACCGTTATATCTTATCCTTATCTTATCTTATCTAGTGTTACAACTCAACCCCATACTTGGCAAATTTTTATAAAACCATATAATCTTCACATAGTTGGAAAAATCTCATTCGTCCATTTTTCACAAAATTTTCCCATATCTTATCCTAAATCTTCCTATATTTTATCCTCAAATCTTCACTTTACAAATCACCCTCCCACATGATATAAGCTTCACAAATCCTTATTACTTTTCCTTACATGGAAAGTTCCTATTTGGCCACTCCATTTGTCTAATTTTCAAATGGCCCCCTAAGCTATATTTTAATTAAATCCTAGCCCCCTAAACTCTTTTTTCTTTACAATTAAACTCTCAAAATACAACTATAAATAGGGGTAGGTGGTCTTCAATTTCTTCATACACACAAATCACACACACACCTCACGCATACACACACATACAAGCACACAAAGTTTCATATTCTACTTTTCAAATTAGAAATTAGTTAATAAGTCTTTTTAAATATTTATAAATCTAACTTTGGAGTTGAAGAAGGAAGGAAGGAGGAAGGATCTTGAAAAATTAAGAGAAACATTTGAAGAAAATATTAGGTAAAATTTATAGTTACTCTCTATCTTTTTTTGTTAATTCATCAATTTATCAATTTATTCATCGTATGCGATTCTTGTTCTTTGAAATTATGGTTCTATTTTTGTTCATTTTTCCATAAACCCTAGTTAGCTTAGATATTTTAGAATTTGCATTTTGTTTAAAATTTCATCTCCAAAGTTTCCAAATATTTATGTATTTCAAAGAAATAAATTTTTCTCAATTTAAAACATTTTATAAAAGTTTCCAAATTTTCGTATTCGAAAACCATCGCCCAATCCAGAAGCTAAAACTTCTCTTTATGCTCTTTTTCCCTTTTAGGCTCTTATAGCTTCTTACTCATAATCCTAAGTATTCATTGATGAATTCATCCAGTGTTTATTAATGATCCTGATTGATTATTGAAAACATTGATTCAATCATTGAAAGTATTGACCCTATAGATGTGAAATCTGAATGTTATTGATTATTGGGCCTGGGAGCCATCGGTGAGAACACTGGGTGGTATTGAACCGTCAGTTAGTCTCCTGTAGGGTTTTTCAATTATTAGATACTTCCATGATTGGCTAGAGGTAGACTTTTCAGGGTACTAGTCCACAGCACGTAGTCGACCGTGCCTATTAATCCCCTCGAAGCATCGAGGGTTGAGAATAAAATATTAGAGGGATAAAGTTGTTCATAATGTTGAAATCATAAGGGTGACAGATCCAAAAAATAACTAGTTCAGCCATAATTTACACTCCTTGATAATGATTTCTATTGATCCTATTGTCATTGTCTCTTTATTCATCCAACTCATTTATTACCTCTTGTCATTCTAATCCATCCATAAATTTTACTAAGTTCATTCGAAACTTACATTATCAAAATATTTTGCAAGCTAGGGTAATGGAAAAATATTATAGTTAGCCTAGCATACCTTTTTGTTTTGAAATAAACATGAAGAAATGTACCTTGAAGAGTTGTATCTTTAATGAAAGTTGTAGTTGTTATCTTCTATTTGTGCAATGATATAATTGTAGTGGCAACCCCTTCCAGGGGCGAAAGCTCTAGATTTGGAGCATTACATGATTCCATGCAAACTGTTGATCTTTGTGGGTCAATTGGGTGAGTGGTCTAGCTATCTTGGAAAAGACTAAATGAACTTTTGATAACACTCTACTAATCCCAGAAAACTTCTTATCTCAATAATCGTTTCTGGACTTTTCCAATTAAGTACTGCTTCAACTTTTTTTGGATCAACTTCAAGACCATTTTGCGATATTATATATCCCAAGAAGGTTACCTTACTTAGTCAAAATTCACATTTGCTAAATTTGGCATACAACTGATGCTCTTTAAGAGTTTGAAGAACAATCCGCAGATGTTTTTCATGTTCTTTTTTCGACTTTGAGTGTACCAAGATATCATTGATGAAAATTACTACAAAACAGTTAAAATATAGATGAAAAACTTGATGTATCAGATCCATGAATGGTACAGTAGCATTCGTCAATCCGAATGGCATCACAACAAACTGAAAGTGTCCATATTGTGAATTGAATGCAGTCTTGAAAATATCTGTTTTCCTCATCTTTAGTTGGCAATACCCTTGTCATAAGTCTAACATCGAGTATGCCACAAATCCTTGTAGATGATCAAATAACTCGTTGATGTGGGGTAGTGGGTATTTGTTCTTGATGGTCACTTTGTTCAGCTCTCTGTAATCGATACACATTCTTAGTGAACCATCCTTCTTTTTCACAAACAAAACTAGAGCTCCCCAAAGGGACGAGCACAGTCTTATGAAATTCTTGTTTAAGAGTTCCTATAGTTATTCCTTCAACTCTTTTAGTTCTACTGGTGCCATTCTGTAAGGTGGTTTCGAGAATGGTATTACTCGAGGAAGGGTCTTGACTACAAATTCAATCTCTCTATCTGGAGGTAGCGAATCCAACTCCTTAGAAAACACTTCTCGAAATTTTTTAACTACCCTCACATCCTCCAATTTCACAGTATCCTGTGGCTTATTGATCAAATGTGCCAGAAATGCTTGTCCTCCCCTTTTTATTATCCTTCTGGCCTTAACTGCAGAAGTAGTAGTTATTTTGCCGTCCTTGGAGTTATTACCCACTCCAACCTCAACTCTTGTTTTCAACTTTACTATTTTGGTAAAATAGTGTACCACGACCTGATGGTAGTATAACCAATCTATTCTTAGGATGAGATCATAATCCTGGATTGATAATTCAATGAGATGTGCAATAAATTCTTGATTGTCTTTGGCTATGGGACAATTAGGATACCTAACACAAGTGTCATATATTCTCCTACTGGGGTATGGACCTCATAAGGAGTTTTTATAGTTTCTGAGATCAATCCTACTCTCTTTGTACATGCAACAGATATAAAAAATTGCATGTCACCTGGATCAAATAGAGCTTTACATAAAAAGTCCTGGATTAGGATGTTATCTTGAACCAACTGTGTAGGATCCACTCTTTCCTCGGCCGCCATAGCGTATATTTGTGGCTTGATTTGTGGGTGTCCAATTGTGTTTTGTTGCCCCTAATTTAGTGTTTCAGTATCGGCATTCTTGCAGTTCTTGGGCAGTCCCTCGCGAAATGTTGTGGGCTTCCGTAAGTTGTGCATCATCCCTACTTCATCTAACATCGATCCTTGGTGTGGAAAGTGCCTCCACAGCAGTTGCAGCTTTTCTTCTCAGCCGTTGCTGGTTCCATTCCTTTTGGACTTGATGAGTTCTCTGCTGTTCTTTTTGATTTGTTTCCAAAGAAGCCTTTATTTCCTTTATTTTGGTCGGACTTACCCGACCACTTTTTCTTCTTTCTATCCTTGATCTTTCGAAGTTCCTGGAACTCAACTTCCAACTCCATGGCCCTCTCAACAGCCCCATCATTGTTAGAGAGATTACAAATAGCCAAAGCTTGCCTCAGGTTCGACTTTAATCCCTCGACAAACCTCTTCATCTGTCTTTTCTCATTTGCCAAAATATGAAGAGCATACTGGATTAGTCGATTATACTCTATCTCATATTCGACTACCGATAGAAATCCCTGAATTAAGGTTATAAACTTCTTTTCCCTCATTTCTCTAACCACCAGAGGGAAGTATTTTCTCGTAAACTTCATCCTGAATTCATCCCAAGTCCACTCTACCTCGCCTCTAAGCCACCTTTGTTCTACCATTCGCCACCAATTGTGTACTGCTTTATCCAGGAGGAATGTGGCATATCTCATCTGTTGTTCTTCCGTGTAATTAAGTACTCGAAAGATTTTCTCAATCTTGTTGAGTCAAGACTTAGCCTTCCGATCGTCAGGTTCTCCTTTGAACCTTGGTGGGTTGAATCTTAAAAACCAAGACAATAGTTTATCTTCAGCATCTTCCTTGTCGTCTCGTCCTTGGTTAGGCGGCTGTCAGCCTTGATGTACTAGTTGCTGGGTGTAAAATAAATTTTTCAAAAGTGATAAAATATTTTTAATTGAGAGGAAAATCTCAAATTAGCAAAAAATCAATTACCGATTAGGATTTTTCTAAAAAATATTATAAAAATATTTACCGATTGAAATTCAGGGTCTAAAAATTAAATTAGGAGAAACTTTGTTTGAAAATTTAATTTGGAGAATTTTTGTTTAAAAATTTAATTAGGAGAATTTTCTCATTTTAATATTTAATTAGAAAAATTTTCGAATTGTTACAATTTTACCTCATATAAGGACTTATTTAATCTTATTGAGCAATTTTCCCTAAGAATTTTGGATGCTTCTAGCATCTTAAATCCTTTGAGAATTTTCATATAGATTTCATTGTTTAATGAGCCTTGTAAAATAGAAGTAACAATATCTATTAGACGCATGTCATGTCACGCCCCAGGCCCAGGTTATCAGGACATGAGATTTGTCTGAGAACCTACTCGCGCAAAAGGGATATCCAATAGTTGAACATAGATTCTTTGGTACAGCTTATATGGTGGGGATGATTTTCTTTAGTTTCCCATGTGGGACAAGGGATATCACAATCACCCCTCATTTAGAATGCGACGTCCTCGTCATGATATATCAGAGCTTAGGACCGCCCACTAGACGTTGGGACTTTAGAGGTAACTCCTATGGGCTCAAGAGTTGGTTTCCGCACATATAGCACTTTGCCCCGCATACTCAAGAGGTGACTTCCATACGCGTAGCACTTTGCCCCGCATAGTACTTAGCTCCCTTCAACTAGTGGCCAGCTCTGATACCATTTTGTCACACCTAAGGCCCCAAGGCCCAGGACGCGAGATTGGCCTGAGAATATACTATATGTAACCTGTAATTGAACTGTGAATAACTCGCTCAAAAGGGATATCCAATGGTTGAACATAGATTCACTGGTTATATCTTATATGTTAGTAATTAGTTTCTTATTATCCCAATGTGGGATATCACAATAGTGCAACAACCCAGAAATTTTCTTAATTTTATTTTATTAAATCCCTTTTCAATTTGAAAATTTTTCCGATTCCTTTTACAGCCAAATTTTCTTGGTAAAGAAATTTCATTTCAAAAAATTCTTTTGATCCAAAATTTATCAAAAATACCCTACTAACTTTGAAAAAATTTTATTTTGACCCAAAGATCTTCATAATAACATTTTCAACCCTTAGTTTCAAATTTTAAAATCTGGCGCTATTTTAAACGATTTTAATCACTATCGTTCAAAATTTTAAAACAGCGAAAATATTGCAATTTAGTTGTCAAAAATTTTATTTCAATCAAGTGTGGTCCAAAAATATTATTTCAAGACCAATAAATAATCCTTCGACCCAAGAACTTAAAGCCCAAAGATTAAATTTAATTTTAAAGTCCAAATCCAATTCTAATTTTCGAAAAAAAGAAGAAGAAGGGAAAATCACCCAATTTGATCACACACACTAGCATACACTCAAGGTGAAGACAATTTTTAAGATAATGGTCATGCGATGAAAAGCTAAGGATAATCTCTAACATTGACACCTAAGTCTCCAACTCACCTACTAAGTCACCACCACAATCGTTACACACTTCAAATAAATTTTAAGAATACCGTCCTCTCTACTATTACAAAATACACCTTTTGTATGTATTTTGGAGATGTATATACACATGAATTGAGGGGAAAAGAGAAATTATACACCATAGTCTTCTACCTTCTTGTCTTGGCCGAACCATAAGAGAAGAAAAACAAATTTTTTTTTTTCAATCTTTCATCAACTTCTTTCAAATATTTTCACAAGGAAATTGATAAGAGAGTCTTCCTCTTACCTCATACAAGGAGATTGGTAAGATTAAATTAAGTTTTGAAAGAATTATAAGGCGTTCAAGCAAGATGTTGAATGGTTTCTTTCTTTTGGTTGTTAGAAGATAACCTCAAGCTTTGAAGAGATAACTTAGAGATTCTTCATATTTGGATAGCTCCATAAGGTAAAAATCATGACTATCTTACCTTATGTTATTCAAGTTTTGATTCATGATTCTCTATTGAATGATACATAATTATGAACTCGTACTTTGTTTTTTTTTTTTTTTTATAACCTCTAGTTCCTTTGATTACCTTAATTCATGTGATGAACTCAATATTACTATGTTGATTTTTGGTTGAGCTTTTGAATGGAAAATCATGAGTATGAACTTAGTGGTTATAAGGGGTTTATTGGATCATCACTCTTAGGGTTGATAACTAGATAATTTCAAAAATTAAGTGGAGTTTTGAAAATCATCACCTCACTCTTGGGTAGCTACTGCCCTGTGTAGCTCACTTTAAGATTTTAAAAACTTAACTACTACTACTCCAAAAATTTCATATGATATACCCTTGGAAACTTATTCAAGTTTAGATGTCTGTAGGATTAAGAATCACCCAAAAATAAGGAGAAAAATGATAGAAAAGGCCATGAGAACCTAACCTGCCACTTCGGCTAGAACGGGGGAGGTCCTCTGTCATACCCTCCATTTTCAAAAATTTGAAACTTGACCTCCTTGCATCAAACTAATCCATAAAATAGTAGTTGGAACCCTTATCAATTTTAGATAGTGTTAAAATCAAGAATCACTCAAAACCATGGAGGAAAATAATTAAAAACATTATCCCTAAAACATAACTTGCCAGATTACCCGGGAAACAAGGGAGTCACTGAGACGAACTTTGGCATATCTCTTACATTCAAAATTTTGAAACCAAATCTCTCTCTATCAAATTAGACCATAAAATATAACGTTAGAAATCTTATCAAGTGTAAATTATGTTAGACTCAAGAATCACCGAAAAACATGGAAAACATGCTCAGAAATACCTTAAGAAACCAACCCGCCAAACTAATAGAGAGTTGCGGTAGAATCTTGGGTTAACTTAAAAATTTTATAAATGAAAATTCAGTTGTTAGATCGTCAATCGGAAACCACCATTAAAAATTTTATCGAGTTAAGATTTTTTTAGAGTAAAAATCCATTGTTAAACTCGTTAATATGTTAGAGATCTGACTGCCGGAATTAAATCGTAGATCTTATATGATATGAAGATATGGTCTAGTATCTAAATGATATTGATGTTAATAGGTCAAATTACCTAGAAGGATTAGACGATCTCAATATTATGTTGGGACTTAAAGCTTAAGAACCGGAGGTAAGGGTTATCACTATAATCATTTTTGAATTTTCTACCATGATCATGTTTTGATCCTTGTTCTCATTGTTGGAAATATTATGATTTGGACTTATTGAACATCTTGTTGAGTATCTTGGTGTCATGTACTTGTTTGATCATGAATAAGAATTTGTCGGACATAAAAGACTCAAGACAATATTTAGAATTACTTGATTTGAAATTCTAGTACTTTGATAACAAAGTTTTGGACAGAATACATACAAACCTTAACTTGGTCAAAAAAATAAATTTTATGTGAACTTAGTTAAAATATTTTGTACCTAATTTTCATGATTTGAAATTATTACAAAAGTATAAACTTCTCTTTATTTATTTGAGCATTTTGAAAATACAAAATTTAAGTTTAAAACTTGCAAAAGGAAATGATTTCAAAACATGAAATTTTCATAAATTTTTTCTTGATTTATTAGAGTATTTTGAAAATATAAATATTTAAATTTAAAAATGATTTGCCCAATTTTTAGATTTTAGTCCATATTTTATCTCTTTTAAATGCTTTGATGTTCAAATTGATCTTCTTATATCCGATGATTCGTTCTAATCGTTATATCCAATGTTTAAAATATATGTTTATTGATCCAATGAAAATCTCATTGTTATGTCCAAATTTTGAAATCTAATGCATGAATGTTGGGCCCTAGGAACTTCAAGGGGAAAGATTAGGACGATAACGATCATCGATCTCAACCTTGGAGCTTCTCTAATGTTGGATAATTCCAAAGAGCTTAGAGGCAGGTTTCCGAGGGATTACTCTTAGCCTCGTGTTCGACCATGCTGCGGCGATTGTGCCTATTAATATCCTTGTGAGCAATTACTCCGAGGTGGTTTGAAGAAATAAAGAGAAAAAGTAAATTATGAGTGACAAGAGTGACAGAACTACCCAAAACTAGTCCAACAATTATTTTGATATTCATATTTATTGTTGAAATTTGAGCTCATAAATTGATTGTGCTATGGATTGTATTGTTATGAATATCGAATTGCTATTATTGAGCCTTTGGGCTAATTGAATATTTATGAAATCATGATATCAATAGTTCTTGAGATATGTTTAATCGTATCCATATCTCGAAATCCTTGAACACTTTTTTTTTTTTTTTTTTTTGCTACCCTTATTAATGGTTATGGTAATAATTCTTGCTGAGTTAGTGGACTCACCCCCTTAATTTTACTATTGTAGAAAATTAATTTCAAGCAATTTCATGACGAGTTCAAAGACTTGAGATCAAAATTATTTTGTATCAATGACTATGTAATAGTGTTAGATAGGGTTATATGACTCATGCTGAGACTCGAAGATGTATTTGTACTATTTGACAATGTATTGAAAATGATTGTGTTTATGTTAATTTTGGGGTTTAGATTATTTATTCATGTATGTGTGTAGCGTTCCGGACCTAGGGGTGGATGCTCTAGGACTCGAGGCATTACAGTGGTGTTAGGTGATGAAATCCCTCATTTTGAGGAGATTTAGCTTAAATATCTTTCCATATATATATACATATATGTATATATGTCTAGGTTGCTATCATATATGTATGGATATATATATTCATGTATTTTTGAAAATAAAAATTGGGCTTCAAACATTGGGCCTGAAGTTTGGGCTCCAATTTACTGGTCTATTGGGTCGAAATAGCATTTTGGGACGAGTTTTATCGAAATAAAATTTTCAATTGATGAAACAAAATATTTTTTTTCGTTAGAAAATTTTTGAATAGTTGTGAAAGAAATCGTTTGTGATTGGGAAAAGATTTTACATTCGAAAAATGAGGAATTTAAAAATATATTTAGAAAAATTTTCGGGTTGTTACGAAAGTACACCTCGCTGCATTAGTTGGGTGATTGTTTGCATTTTATTCTAATACATTAAAGTATAATGCAGACTTATTTTGTGTGTGTATTTATAGTGGGCTATGGCTTTATATTGGATTGTTTGTAGTTGTGCATGAACCAAGAATATTTTAGGCATAACATATAAAAACACACTACCAAAAGAAGTACATAAGGGTGGATCTAACACTTTATATGCACAGATATGTAGGTGAAAAAATTTGAATAAATATAGTGCTTAAATGATGTTTATATTTTGAATGTTTAAGATCATTTTAACACGTAGTGTGGGTTGGTATTAGCTTTAGTTTAATTCTTTATTAGTTAGCAGTTTCTATAGCTTACTTCTCTTGTTTTCAATTTTCGAAGGCATACTCCATGTGTGCATGGTTGTATTTTCTAGAAATATATTCATGTAACGCCTCAGGATCACAAATGAACGAAGCAGAAC
>JACFYI010003772.1:30362-41536 GCA_014898755.1 Handroanthus guayacan
CTCGAAACTCGTCCACTCATTCGCTACTCTCTTACCCTTGTCCATCTAACGCTACAAAAGAACAAACGAAGTCAATAATGAGAAAACGAGATCAAAGGCAAAATTCTATCGTTCTAGACCACTAAGGTTTCTTATACTAGGCTCAAATACCACCTGTGACACCTTCTGAAATCCCGGGAATGTGCGGACCCAAGACTCGAGGTGCATCACTTGAATTCTTACATTCTAAGTACCAATACATTCAAAAATTGATACAAAAGCTAAAATAGTACAAGCATTCAAACTAAATTCCAAATGTCGATACAAAATTCCAAACTAAGTCCTTTAATACTTTATTACACACCAAGAGTTCAAATACATAGGACAAACTAACTTATCAATACAATCCAACGTTCTATATATGTCATAAATTCAAAACATAATGTCTATCCCAAAACCAACTAGGTCCAAAAAGTGATAAATTTAAACCAAGGTACAATAGGGATGTCAAAACCAAAATGAGCTATACAATCTATCATGAGGCTTCAATTATTCATTCATTCACGTTTCTAGAACCTGTATGGTAAATGGGTTCATGAGTCCACTGACCCAGTAAAATTTATAGCATGCAAAAGAAGAGAATAAAAGTTTCAAAGAACATGAGCATAACAAATGATAGGATAAGAATGTGATTTGGATATCAAGTCAGGACATTCAAAACGATCAATATATGTATATACATATCTGAAACAATTATCACATTCGAGTCAATAGGCTGAAACAAGCTATTTGATAGGTCTATCACCCTTATAACTTCAATAAAAATATTTCGCCTTATCCCTCCAACTCCTAAAGGAGCTCATTCATTCGAAACACACAACCGACGTACGTGCGTAGGATAGCGCTTCAGAATTCTACCTCCAGAATTCATTCGAACTACCCGACAAACAAGGATTTCGAGGGTCTTATTCGACAATTCGATATTGTCCAAGTTCGATCCCCAAAAAACTCCCTAAGGCCCACATTCATTTATTTGTATGGCTTAAAAAAGAAACGGACATTAAATAAACCAATAAGCCGGCACGGGATAACGTTTGATGACCAACAATATCAAATAACATTTCAAATAGGCCAAACGTATTCAATCGATCAATTGTTCCGGAAATTGAACTATGGACTAGTGGGATTACGTTTTAAAACTTTGTATTGCGTTGAAATGATTGGATATTGACTCAAGATATCAAGAAATATGGTTTGAAAACATGAGAAATAAAGTTAGAACCAAAACTGGATGCTTGGGCATGCAAACGGGCACTTGAGCGCCTAAAACACAAATTTCGGACAATGGCTGGGTGCTTGGGCGTCGGTGAACAGTGATTTCTGCGCTTGGGTGCTCACTCTCGTGTTGAAATCCGATTTTTTATCTTTTGATTTTTTTTGAATTATTTATCCAAAAATATATTTTTGAGGTTCTTATATACGTAAAAATATTTATAAAACATCGTTTCGGGCTTTGGTATTAAAATTTTTTTAGAGATCGTTTCAACATCAAAACATACGGTTTAATCCATATTCTTTGTTTTAAATCAAATTTTTAGTTCGTTTGTCCTCTTAGTCCATGGTCCAACATTCAAGTTCAACCAAAGCATCAATAAAGAGTTCAATATCATTCAATAAGCTTCAGATTGATTCATATTCAAGAGTTTGAGTATGGAATAGCAAGAATAGCAATAACAATCACAAGTTCACATGCTCATAGAATATCATGTATTCAATAACTCAAAGCATGCTCAATTAATCAACGGAAAGCTGGAAACATATGCTCATGGAGAAGAAAATAAGCTATAAATCTTACCTCTAAGAGCTTAAATCTGAAAATATAGTTGAACCAAGCTTATAATCAACACCTATAACCATACATATACATTCATTGTCAAGTTCTAGACAACCAAACTTAAACCACTCATAAATCATACTTATAAACTACTTACCAAGAGTTTAGGCTGAGTGTTCATCCCCCAAGAATTCCTTAGTATAACCGGTTATGAAGGAGAAAAGAAGACAAGTGAGTTCAAGTGCTTAAAATGTGTTTATAAGTTTGAAGTTTTTCTGCAGAATGTCTCATGACCAATGGATGCTTCTTTATAGAAGGAACTTGGGGGCCAAAATGAGAGAATCCAAAAGCTTGAACCTCTCAAGACAATATCCAACACTTAGGGGGGATAGCTAGATGGCTACATGACCATGTAGGATGGATGGATGGACTCCCATCCATCAAGAATTGTTGTTGCTGCTGTGGATGGCTCTTTGTCTCAAATTTCCTTTTTCCTTTCTTTTATTTTTAAATTTCAATTTGTGCCAAATTTGTCAACAAAAGTGGCTATGGGTTGGGCTAGGCCTTGAGCTTGCATTGGGCTAATAAATCGGGTCATTTGGGTTCGTTTTGGGTCGAAACACGATGTAAATTTGCAACGTATTGATTCGAAATATTTTTGAATACGTGAAATGTGTTTTGATTTTAAAATAAAGCTCAAATTTAAAATCAAATAAATTTTTTAAAAATCGATAATTTAAGAATTTTATTTAGGAAATTCTCGGGTGTTACACTAATATTGAACAAGGGTTAGCCTAATCAACAATTAATGTTGGGCTCCTAGCTTATGCTGAGTGAGACAATTTTTTCCTGATATCATATATAAAAAACGGAATTTGACTCTTTATTTGCGCCGTAGCGCTTTATGAATGTTTAATTTATCAAAAAAAAATAAAATATATATGTATACATATATATAAAAAACGGTATTAGGAGGGATTGAACCTTGCCAATCTCACTTTATCTTCAAAATTAGATGAGCCTCAAAATGTAATGGAAAGTTAATATCCAAGCGTACGTGCTTAATGTGTGTTCATTAAAATATGATTATTACATATGATATATACATGCATGTAAGTTATGGAATACGTACAATATAGAAGTTAATGGGTTACTAGTATTTTAGTATTTACTGCACATTCGATGCGTGTACCAAAATATGGAAGTGTATGTTTAATACAAACTTGATTTATGTTTATTTAATACTTAAAATATAATAATTACATTTAATATAAATATATACATAATTTAATATAAAAAATAGATTAGCAAGTTAATGATGTTTTTATTTTGTTGTGGATGGTTATTAAGGTAAATTGATATTAAGGGGTATTTTAGGTATTATACATGAAAACATACCCCTTTCGTTCACACTTTTTATAGAGTACTATAGATGCCTTATGAATCAATTGTGAGTGATTATACCTTGAATGAGTTTTTAGATGATAAAATTGCGAATACAATGCTTAAATAAAAAAAAAAATTAGTAATAAGAGGTATTTTAGGAATAACACATGAACACATACCAAAAATGCTAGTGTTTTGTTAATACTAGCAAGTGGCATACACGATATTTATGCTTAAGTTTTCTATTATACAAAATTAAAAATATTATTTATGAATTTCAAAAAAAGTAATTTGTTTTTATGATTAAATTATTTTTGTTTGAATTTGTTATAAAAATGACATGATCAAAAAATAAATTTGTAAAGGTTAAAGTTGGCAAAAATTTATAATTTGAGAAAAAATAAAAGAGAAAAATTAAAAAATGAAAGTTAGAAAAAACTATTTGGTCATTACCTTTAAAATAGAGTTACATCCATTCATCGAAAAACATAATAAAAGTCAATATTTATTTAAATTCTGATGCTTTATATCTTGTATTGAATACAGAAGTATAGATATGACGCAGATCTAGCAAAAAGTTACCCATACCCATGGTAACTGGGGGCACAAGAAAATAAGGGTAATGAGCTTTACATCTTGTAGTCATAAAATACGGGTAGTTTTACCTGTCATCTAATTACCCGCCACTTTTTACCTAACCGATGGGCACCCATGGACAACTATATTTGCAATGTATAATCCCCTGTATTATATTTTTCATTAGTTAATATTTAAATGGTATGTGCAAATTAAGTAATAAATATTAATTTAATTTCAAATATATTAATTAAATAAAAATTCATTATGGATACCCACAGGTTACTTGTTATCCATTATCAAGGGTAATGGATCCACTACCTTTTATCCAATAAAAATACGGATAATTTTACCTATAGGTAAATTTACCCAACTTGTCCTTAGCCCTCTGAGTTACCCACGGTAACCAATTGTCAGGAGCTATGAATTAATTTGTGGATGATGACTAATGAAAATTTTGATAGTTTGACCAGAAAAAAAAGGAAAAGTAAAACAAAATAAATAAATAAATAAAAACATTAAAAAACTAAAAGCCTGACTCAAAAATCATAAATTCTAACAATGACTTTGATTAGTTAGTCCAATTTCCCTCCCAAAGATTACATTTCATACTTTCTGAACTTAATCTCATATTAATGAAAATCATTTCTTCTTCGAACACGGAGGAATTAACTAAATTCAAAATATCATGCTCGCAACTAACAGATTTGAATATAATTACGTAATAATAAAATGTAATATTGTGGTTCCTACCTTCCGTCTGGCATTGTAATTCTGATTTCATTAGCTGAACTTTCCTCTCTGCTTGTTGAAGTATCATTAGCAAGAACGTCTCTTTCCATGAAAAAACCAGGTTCTTTAGGTTGAGGCAACAAGACTTCATTTTCCAATATAAATACCATTGAAGAAATGCTTGGTCTATCTTCCGGATATTTCTGCACGCACCACAATCCCACCTGGATTGTTCTTACTCTCTGACGCAAGTAACATGAATTCTCTCCTATATTATTGTCTTTAACTAGTTCCAATGACCTCCCTTCTTTGCAAAGTGTCCATGCCTATCAAAATTGATGATGTTAGTAATAGTGCCAATAAGAGAAGCGTTAGCATTAGTAGTGGTACCTTCAATGTTTAATCTAATTATAGAAACACCATACGTAGTTTGGAAATTAGAACAATATCCTCTGCATTTAGATTAACATGGGTTCTCCTAGTAATATTGAGATTTTCCTAGGGTCGAATTATAATATCACACAAGCTCAGCTGTATTTAATGATTTGAAGGGGGAGTGGGTTAATATTGTGATCTCCTAAATCAAGAATGTATTTTTGTAATTATGTCAAACCTCAGAGGATATGGAGCTAATTGTCCATTAGTATAATCATGCTAATTTGTATGCAGAAAACTTACATGTCCAAGAAGGTTGTGGTGGTGATCCTTGTGGGAAAATCTTCTGTTTTTTTTGCCACTCAAAATTTCTAGCACTATGATGCCAAAGCTAAACACATCTGATTTTAGTGAGAATATGCCATCAATTATGTATTCTGGTGACATGTACCCACTAAATCAAAGGTTTTACATCGATTAGAAAATAATATTAAATGTGAAGTTCATTAGATGAATTTATGGAACTGAAATTCTTACTATGCCCCCACAACTCTGTTTGTGTTAGCTTCAATCTCATTTCCTACAAAAGTTTTAGCCATGCCAAATTATGATATCTTTGGGTTCATTTCCATATATATATCTAACAATATGTTGCCAACTTTGAGATCTCGATGGACAATTCTCAGCCGTGAGTCTTGATGAAGATACATGAGTCCCCTCGCAATTCCATTGAGAATTGAAAGTGCTTGCGCCAATCAAATATGTTACTCTTTGTTTCATCTATCAAAAATTTGTTTCTATTTATAAGTATGTCAGAATGTCAAATCATCCTTCAATTTGATTGTTAAGCTAAACTGTTTCCCTAAAGTAAGAAATTAATGCTCAACAAATAAGATCAAGTCTAGACTTTTATTAGGCGTCTACTCATAAATTAATATTTTTTCCTGTCCTTGAATGCAACATCCTAGAAGTTTTACAAGGTTTCTATGTTGAAGTTTCGCAATGAAGATAACTTCATTCTTGAATTCATGAAGTCCTTGCATAGATGTTTTAGATAGTCTTTTTACAGCAATTTCCCGTCCATTGTCTCCCAGTGTACCCTAACATCAAATTATGTGCACGCTTAAGGTATGCAAATAATAAACATTGAACTTGAAGAAACTAATAATTTTATCAAATGAATTTGTAACATGTCAATGTAGCAGGTCTTAACACTTTTACCTTGTAGACAGGTCCAAATCCTCCTTCTCCATGCTTATTCTCCAGTGAAAAGTTGTTAGTAGCTTTAGATATCGTAGAGAGCTCGAATGATGGAAGGTTCAAGTCCTTACTATGACTTTCTTTATGCCAGTCTACAACATAAGCAACATAAGCCACATAATTATAATTTAATTGACTAAGTTGCATAGAAGTTTCGTTTCGTAGAATCAAGGCTTGTTTTCTTTTTATTTCAACAGGCTTGAGGATTGATCCAATTATAGGAATAGCTTTGGTGTTATTTGTTGACAAAAAACTTAATAGAGCCCATGTAATATAACAGGGGGTCTAAAGGTCATGTAATCTTTCAGTTAATATGTTTAATAACAAAGGGATATAATTGCAATGTTATATAAATTCCATTAAGTTCTGTATTGGAAGAATTAGGGGCACGGATTGTAGTATAGTTTCTCAAAGCACAAGAAATTGTATTCAGCACGAAAATGGCAGAGTTTGCTTACCGCCTTTCTTCCTCTTACAGATATATAGTATGAAGCTGATGCCTAAGAGACTCACTCCCAATGAGGTCAAACCGGCAATAAGTTCTTTTATTCTTTTCTCTCTTCTTGAGTCTACAACATTAATGTAAATTTCAATAATCGTAAGATAAATTATTGTAGATCCTCTTAAGGAACAAAAAAAAGTTACCTAATTCAGAAGAAGCCACTCTAATATAAATATCTTGTCCTGCTTCATACATTTGTCTGATGTCAACCAAGTCCCCAAACCAAAGCAAACATCCACTTCCCTCTTTTCTGATGTCCAAATTTGTATAAGCCATACAAGAACAGTTCTTCAGACACGCTAACTTAGATTCTTCCAAAGTCACACTTGTATGAAACCAAGAATGTTTCGTATCTGGCAACTTAAAATTAGAATACTTTAAAAATCCATCAGTTTTGCAATCTAACGGCGTCCTTCTTATACAACCATTAGACCAATCTGTAGCCACCCACTCTTGCGGATATCTTGGTATAAATTTTGTCAAACATCCACATACAGGAGAGCTTTCGACATTACAGCTGCCATATGCACTACACAGTTTGTAAGAATCACAGTTATCTAATGGCGAAGTCAAGTAGATGACCCACCCCTTAGTTCGATCAACCCATGTCCAACGTTGTAGAATGCCACTCTGGTTTAATACCAAGCTCGAAACAACTGATTTATTAGTAAGGAGCTCATAGTAATAGTACACTTCATTGTTATCAAAAACAAACTCAGATGTAAAAATAGTATTCTTTCTCTAGCCAGGTTGCCCACTGGTGCCGGCTCCATTCCAAGGGCCAGTGTTGTATAGTTCAACTGAACCCCTTCTAATAACTGCTTGAGGATATCCAGTTGGATCCAAGCGATAGGTGTAATCTCCTATCCCTGGATCTTCACTGCTCTTCCATGCTGAGATGTAGATTTCGTGTCATGTAATAAAATTCTTCCCGAATTTCATACCTGGTGAAAGTGTATCAGTTGGATATTCAAAGCTCTGCCAAAGGTAATTGTCTGAGTTATAATTGTTTGATTCTCGGACAACAAGATTGCCCGAATCGAGCAACTGTGCAATAAAGGTTTGTGCAACTCGGGACGTGTTGGAAGACCATATGATGCCATTACTATTGTTCATAAGAGCTATAATTCCTGGATTAATCACCTTTAATACAATCCCTGATGTATTTTTGAGTGGATTATCTCTGTTGGCGACCCAAACTACAGTGAAATCTGTTATTTTTTTGTACCATCTGCCTAGGTATCGATTCTTGGAATTACCTGGGCTGAAGAACCCGAGCTCGAAGCTTCCATCCGACGAAATCAATGTCTCACCAGCTATAATAATCTGAGTTGTGTTTATTACATTCAGTGCAGTAGAGAATGTTAACGAGAATGTGAAAACAAGAAGAAAGGTGAAGTCTTCTTTTGATCTCTTCATTTTCTGTTATGTGATGTTAATTTCTCTGCTTTTCTGATTTAGGATTTAGTGTTCCACTGATAAGTGAGAATTATATTTATTGCTGGGGTCTACAGTAAGGTATCTGTTGCAGCACAGATTTTCTGGATAATGAGAAAGTAGGTTAGGAGTGAAAAGTGTTTTGTTGAAGTCTTTATGCTCATGATGTAGCTAAGGGCTGTGCTGCCTCTCTTTAGACATCTTTGTTCTGCTTAGACAGATTTATTGTTTTAGTTTGCATGGTAAAAATAGTTGATTGACTATTGTTTAGCAGACTAATTATTACAGGTTGCTGCAGAAATAGTTCAACCTTTCAATTATTGCGATCTGACAGCCAAATTGTTCTGCTAGGAACTGATTGTTACGTTTTATCAGAAATTTCTTACCGGTGATTATATAAATTACCCAATATTTTCTATGGAAAGAATTCTAGATTTTTCAACTTAACTGAGAAATATTTTCAGGAACTACGGCTCGGATGGTCAGTCTCCATGGATGACTTAGAATAAAGGTAGTTTTCATGGTGGATTGGATCCTCTGTTTCAATTAGTATTTTATTTTTTATTTTATCTTATTATAGAAATACTTACAATATTTGTATCCATATTTGCATTTGTATCAGATTATAATTATTTTTTTATTTTTATTTTTCCTTTTATAACAAGCAAAACAACAATTCACCATATACTGTCCCTTTTATACCTTTCCATTTGTAGCTTATTGCACTCTCCTTTCACTTATTTTCTTCAAATGTGGGAGAAAGCTCAAACAGACTAGTTCACTCAATTCAATCCATCACAAAACCCAAAAAAAAAAAATAATAATAATAATAATAATAATCTAATTCACTCAATTCTATTCCTTTACATTTATAGTCCCTTGTACTCTCCACTTGCTCCTTTTTTTTAATAACGTGGAATAAAGTTCAAACAAACTAATTGAATTTTACAATTAAAGATATTTAATCATAAAGGGCAGATTTGGAATTTACTACTAAATAAGTCAATAATAAACTGTTTGGAAGGGGAAAAAAAAAAGCATAATTTGTATTGTCGATATTAATTGATAAGTGATTTCATGACATCAAGCCGAAACCCCAGTTGCAGTAGCTTTGGACTAAGCCCATATATTGCTTGGGGCCGTTAATTCTGTAGCTTTGGAGATGGAATTTTGCATGACCTTTTTCAACAAGTGCTTCCTTTCCATTGGGCCATTCTATCTCACATATTATGTACCTGTGAAGGGATGTAAACGAGGCTTGATTTGCATCCACCATTCTACAATTCTATGTCAACCCATTTTGTTTGTTCTTTCTCAAATGTCTCATGTATCCTTTAGTACCATTTTCAATTTTTTCCCCCATTCTTTGATAATCATGTTATAAAATTTAAAATAAAGTCCATCCCATAATTTCATCTTTCTCCTATATGGATCATGAAATGGATAAGTTCTTTTTGTCAAAAGTGCCACATAGCACATATACATATTAACATTTTAAAATTTCAGTTATTTGGAAGCATTTAAACTTATTATGATTCCTTTTGTATTTTACTAATATATGTAAAAATCAAAATCAAATATTTCTTTATTTATTTACCAAATATATGTCTTCTTATTTTACTTAAGTATATCTCATTACTGTAATTATTTTTATAATTATTTTTCTTATTTATTGTAATATTAAGGGATAATTACCTTAAGTAACCCAAACTATGAGCGTTTTTACACTTTACAATCTAAACAAAAAAAAATTACCGATCACCACCTGAACTTTACGAAATTTTGCACGTTGCAACCAGGTGCATCTTCTGGTGGAATATTCCACCGGAATCATCTCACACGTTACGCACATATGAATAACAAGACGAAATTGACAATGAAAAGTTTCGCTTCACCATCTGAACTTTGCGAAATTTTGCACATTGCAACCTCATAGCATATTCCGGTAGAATATTCCACCGGAAAATGCACTTAAGTTGTAATCTGCAAAATTTCACAAAGTTCAGGTAGTGATCGGCAATTTTTTTTTTTTGTTTATATTGCAAAGTGTAAAAACGCCCATACTGTGGGTTGCTTAATGTAATTATCCCTAATATTAATCACATATTTATTTACTTATTTCTATATACCCTTTTACATAACCTTTTCACTTGCATTTTTAAATTAATTTTCAAATATCATCACATGTACATATTCAAGTTATAATCTTTGATAATCCTAATTTCATATTTTGTTACGTAATTTCATTCCATAATAGGCCAATAAAATTCTATATTAATGTTAATTCCCCATAGTTAATTATTATAAAATCATAAATTCCCTGCTTTGATAAAAGTCAAACTTCTTCAAATCATTTGTCACCCTCTCATGTCAATTCCCAATTAGTAACAATGTTATTCCAAAAAATTAGCAACATGTTAAGCTTTTAGTTATGATTATATTTATTAATTATGATTATTATTCCAATTTTAAAACTCCACTGAACATGTAAAGACATATAGTCTTCTAATTTTATTCTACACCTCTATACAATCATTCACTAAATAGGTTGTTTTAGCTTTTCTTATATATGCACCTTGAATATATAGATATATATATATCTAATATTTTGAATTATTTATATAAATCAGGAGAGTTTTTGAAAGAATATTTGGAATTTCAATCTTGAGGTCTATTTATAAAGCATATCCTATAATTATTGCTAATATGATATCATAGTATGATTCTATTAATGTTTATTCTGATATGTTTTATCTATTTGTTTGATTTCTTTTGTAACGCCCTGGGATTTCAGAATAACGAACGGACGTACAAGCACTAAATCCCGGAACACTACTCGCGGAACGAACTAACTAAAAGCTTTAAAACAGAAATCCAACATCTCATTCACAACATAAAACCCAACAGCAGCAACTAACTAAAACGTGAACATAAAAATTTCATTAGATTCAAACTAAATACATCAAAATCTCAATATCATTACAGCCCAATTGGTCAACCGACTAACATAACATTGCTCAAAATACAACCATCCGTACTACAGTGCATGGTTCATCTTACAAAGAGATTGATATATACAAAATCCCAAATACT